>VOMN01072845.1:0-17668 GCA_014899125.1 Orchestia grillus | reverse complement strand
TGTGCGTAAAGTTCAGCCCCCCCCTTTGTGCGTAATATCGCATCACTAGCTCCATCGACAGACGTGACGCGCTCTGGAAAATGTTCCCATATTTCGCCTCATCGCTTTTGAATTGGAAATATGCTAACTGCAAATGGAAAATGGGATACCTTAACTCAATGCAGAAATGAGAAAACATAAATTCAGTCGAATACCAAAAAGAGGCAGGATGGAAGTCCTGCCCTGAAGTAGGCCTAACGCGCGTGATAAATATGGCTTTACATCTTCCTCGCTAAAGATTTAATGGAAGAACTTCACAATCAGAAGTTTGTGATACTCTTATTTATAGAGTTTTCTTCGAGCTACGTTACTTTGTCGCAAGTATTGAACAAGTGCTTGGAATCATACGGTCACGAATTAGAAATATTTCCAGAGATTTAAACTAAAAACTATCAATCGACATTTGTTTAGTCATAACACGGAGTGAGATACTGCCTTAAATTTCATTAAATATAAGAATTACTCGATCCACTCCGAAAAATAGTAACTTCGAGCTTGATATGAACAGTTCAGAGAACGTTGATTTTTTGAGGTGCGCCCTCAGGTCGAATCTTCGTGTAGGGACCAGAATATACACGAATGAATGGCGCGGTTAACTTGTTTGTTGAGGCAGTAATTTCCCCTTGATTTTGAGGATCGATTCCAGAGACTGGATAGGATCAGGGCAGCACTAGTCTGAATTATTGAGAGCACAGCTCTAATTCTGAACTGAAAACGAACACTGTTAATTATAATCAATGCTATAATGAAACAACATGGCGAGTTCATGTTACCCTAAATAATAATACATCCTAAAGACAATTGACGTTATTTTGAGCACAAATGTGGTCGGTTTTACACAGAAAATTAAGTGACCAGTAAGTTGATTAGGTTATTTCTTTTATTTATCCGTTGAAAAAGTTCAAGCTCGAGGAAGCGGCGCCGCAGCTGTTGAGCTAGCACCCAGCACTCTCCTGCCCGAACATCCGTGGCCCAACTAGTCAACAAATTTGCCGCTGCATATTTTAACTATAAATTCAAGTTGTCTTAACTGATGAAACCCTGTCAAGTCTATTGATGAAATTGCGCTCACGTGTAACTTTAGTAGCAGAGAACATGCGATTCAATATTAAAATATACTACACCACACGACTGCTCCACTCTGCCACTCGAGATCGTGCAATCTTGTTGTAAATTATCGATTTCATGTCGATTTGTAATGGTGTGTGGTGTTATTCAAATTTTATTATTATTTACTGCTGCCAAGCACAAGCCATTCCTAATAGCTAAAGTCAGAATTAATATCAATTCTTTACGTTAATTACATTTGGTTTATTTTTAGAAATTATTTCTTAATTTTAATCGAACGTAGAATTTTTTCAAATTTACTTTGGATGTGAGTTTTTAGTTGCGATGCCTGTGGAACCAAGACGGTGTCTTATTGGTCTTCTTGGTCGCATTCGAGTGCTCTGTAGCACATGAATGTTAGGCGGGACGCGGCCCCAAGTCTAACATGAGAGAGTCCCACTTCATTTCCCCGAAAGAATTATACCTCATCAACAGAGTTTGCGTTTTGACGAAACATCAATTTTTGGCTCATAGATTAAAATTCTTTTTGCTTCCATTGCTAATTCAGAAAGAATATCAAGGAAAAAGAGATTTCTCCAGTAATCGCATTGACTGGACTTGACAAAAAGTTTATTTAATCGCGACCTCAAAAAGAGAACCGAACTGAGATACTTCATCGCCAGGTCCAGGACGCTAGCAGATGGTGAAAAAAAAACTTCAAAAGCCTCCTCACCGAAGCTCCAGGCTATTCATTTATGCGCTCTCTTTTCTACTGATGAAACGGGTTGCTTTTTTTCCTTAGGCCTGGGTCTGAAGGGACTTCATGGTAGCGTTTAATTTTTATTTATGGAATAAATGAATTTGCATGGTCGCACAGTCGCTCAATTGGGGCATGAAGGGCCTCCTTAGCTCAGCCCGCCCATACGAACGCTACAAATGCATCGTGTGCGCTCAGTGAAACTTAATCTTCAAAATGGTCAAACTAATACGCCGGTAATAGGAGTCTGAGAGGTCAAGTTTTCCTTGCAAACACTGACAACTTTTCAGAGGTATTGGATTCTGTTATTTGGTCGAGCTCCGAGGGACCTGCGGCACTGGGGAGCTCGGGCTTAGTGTAGCCATCGGCTAGCGGGGGAAGCCGAGCTCGTAATGTTTGCTTCTATTATTATTTATCCAAAATAATTACTGAGTATCTACATCTTTTTACCAAGTGCATGTAGACATAAAGATTATTTTTTACCCAAGGCATATAAACTCAATATGGTTACTTGTTCAGTAAAAAATGCTTTTAAAATTTCTTCTTCTAACGACATGCTTGAAAAATTATTATGTAATCAACTTGTTTTCGATGAAATTTATTCGAAAGCAGTTTTGGAAAGCAATACAAAGTACTATATAAAAACATAAACTGTACAACAAAAAGCCGTGCATATTAATTTACCGGTTTGTGTTCCAAGTTCCTTTTGAACAAGTAGAAAACTTTTGTGCATTTTAAAGAGATCCCAATCGCAGTTCCAAGCCAGGATAATTTTCAGTTCAATGAACTCTATTCAAAATTAGGAAAAATAGGACCAGTGAGCAGATAAAAACATTTTTTGGCAAGCTTTCGATTCTTTTCTAAAATCATCATCAGGCAAAAATATCTAAAATTCAAATTTCATAATGGACATATGTTCAAAAATTTTGTTTGCTGGATACCGGACTTGGAGATGAATTAAACAATAAAATAAAAATTAGGCACCAAGCGCAATATAAACCAATCAGAAGAATGATTAGAATGGGCATTTCTATTTGGAATTTTATTAGAAATATAAATGGGTTCTACTATGCGCAGGTCCAAGTCCTTGTAGAAAACTTTCGCACATTGTAAAGAGATTTTACCTGCAGCTCCAAGTTCGGGTAATTTCTAAGGCAATCGAATCTGTTCACAATTATTTTCGTTTGAAAGACGTGCTCCCTCCTTCATTTGCTTCTCGTGTTATTCATAAACACCAATGTGAACACTGTCCTGTGGCCTATACATATAAGCGAAACCAAGAGGCAGTCAAGGCCAGTGTCAGTCAAAATAAGGGAGTTTCCTACCGAGCTAGACCATTAATTACTACTCCAGTGCATAATAACAGTCGGAACCATGCACTGGAATTAGATCATCCTATTCATGACGAGAATTTCAAAGTTGTTGATAATTGCCAGGAGGATTTGCAGACACTAGATTCCATTTATATTGTTAATAATAATCCAAATTTAAATGATTATTCTAGTTCTGGTGATTTGTTTTATTTTGGGCTCGAGACCTTTTTATATTTATTGTTAATTTTATCTCCAAGTCCCGTATCCAGAATATAAAATTTTCGTATTCATGTCCATGGCGAAATTTTAATTTTAAATGTTTCTGCCCAAGGATGATTTTTGAAAAAATCGAAGGCATAAAAAGAAAATATTTGTATCTGATCACTGGGGTTATTTTTTTTAATTACCCAGTATGACCATTAACAAACTCCATCGATATTTCGTGCACCTTCTTAATGTTCTTGACGCACATCGGTTTTTGGTTTTGACGCACACTTTATGAGGTACATTCATAGAAGCAAATGAAACGATTACCGAGCTGATATTAGAATTTGAGTAGGCCATTATTACCAGGAATAGGCAGTGGGAGTTGAGGAATGTTTCCAATTTTTACACCTGGAACAGACTTTTCCTAAACGCTCTTGCACGTATCTGTGATACGTTCCCAGGTGCTATAGTTGTCCTGGACATAAAGCGCCAGCATTTATTCCAGAGGTAGAACTTATTTCTTGAAATATTGAAATCCCAGATTACATTTTTAAGGATAATTGTGGAAATTTTTCTCGGGATTTATTTATTTACTCAATCTTTCGAGTTGCATTATCCAACAATGTAAGTTTGATTGATTAGGTGATAACGCTGTTTTCAAAATTTTTTTTTGCATACTAGAAACTCGCCACCTCCTTACCCGTCACGGTTTCCTAACTCTCAACCCTTGATAACGAGTTGTCTACAACAACTCGAATGCTAGGGAAGTAAATAAATCCCCAGAAGTTCCGCAATTATCCTTGATGAGGTAAAATTCGAAAACTGACCTACCATTAAGGCCAATTAACGTAAAACTCGGGCATGAAATAACACAATTTAAAGGCAACTTGGTTTCGGAACGAATAGAAGAGTTGACGTGGAAAACTGACTTAATATATAAATTTAGTTGTAATAACTGCTTGGCATGTTATATTTTTGAAACTTGACGAAATTAGTAAAGCTGTATCAATTAGCATGCTGACAATGTTCGAAGGGGAAATCAACTCTCCCATGTACTGGGTAGCACAGAAGTCAATTCATTATTTGAACATTTATTACACGATAACTAATACAAATGAAAAATTTACTTGCATAAGAAATGAAAGAATTTTTTTGACATTTTATCCTATACCACTAATACGGATTTGAAGCATGTTTTCCAATTGAAATTTATATAACTATCATATATAAAAAATTCCTAAATACAGCAAGGACCAAAAAGCAAAGATAGCGGTAAGTTATTTCTTTCGCAATGGATTGTATAGTTGGAGTACAGAGGGACTTCATCCGAGCATTTACATATTTATTACCACAACTGGAAGATCTCGACATGCAGAATTTGTAGTTCCAACACCCCACACAGTAAGAGAAACCACGGCAATTACTCGTGCCCTAAGTCTTGATACTCATGCCCTAAGTCTTGATACTCGTGCCCTAAGTCTTGATACGCGTGCCCTAAGTCTTGATACTCGTGCCCTAAGTCTGCCCGACGGTCGAAGCTGTTTTGTGAGGAGCTTCTGTGCTGCAGCTCTCTACTCGCTCTGGTCAGGGTCTCAATGAATGCTTGTTAGGAAACAACTCATTGAAACAGGTTGTAAATTTGACAAAATCTTCAAATTACTCATGAATTGCAGTCCTTAGGCAGAACAGAAAAGATAAGGTTATTTCACACTTTGCTCTCACTTTTTAAAAGTATTTGACTACAATTCTTTTCTGGATGCTCATTTGAGACAATGTTTCAAAGTCTTACACAGAAATGTATTGAAAAAAATGGCTTATTCACATCATATCATGCATAATCATGATCAATGTTTTGCGGAGTTTTTTTAGAAAACAAAAAGGCCCAACAATCCGGCTACAACTCCAGTAATGCCGACCATTTAATTCTTTGTTTTCACGATATCTCAACGACGCAAGAACTTCAGCTGTATGTGCCTTGTCGAAAGTTACAGACGTGATTTGATGAGCTTCTCAAAGCGAGGGTAGTCCATGGATGATCGGTTATTTGATTCGGTTGTTATCACAGAGTATTTGTTACTTAATGATATTTAGCTGATCTTATACAGCACTTTGCGTAAATTGAGGGGAAATTTTGATCAAATAACTGAGAACTAGAAGTATTACCCTGCCTCAGGCAGTGCAGAGAATTACTTAAGGCACACAAGGAATGTCTGACGAGTTTCATTTCTAGTCTTCTAAGACTCAAAGAGCGTCATGTTCAAGAGCTCTCACCCCCTCCTCTACTTCGCATTGGAGATCAGTTTGTATACAAAAGACTAAAAGCTTTCAGCGCATCGAAGTGTGCAATCACTGTAAAAGCTTTCTCATTCACTGACCAACCGATAGAACATGCAAGGGCAGCTGTAGTTCGATTTTTCCGGTACCCTATAATTTTTTTTTGTGATCCCAGACATGTTTTTTCTTTGTCCCAGTTTGTGTTCTTGGTGTCTGAAGATTTTTCATAGCATGTTTTCAACTTGGACTTCTGCATCAAATGTCTTGGAAAAAGCACACAGGAGCCATTAGGCGTCCGGACGTCTTCCTGCAGCGCTGGCGTGAGGGCCGAGTCTCAGACCTGATCCCAACTAATCTCAGGATTGCCGGACTCGAGACTTCAGCTCGAGCTTTCACCAACTCTAGCTCTTCCATAGCGCGAGATCGAAACTTTCCGAAATTGCTGGAAGAGGTGTGGTATAATGCGTTTATGTTTTATTTACCCCTTTGTTCAAAACATAAAAACACGGAATGAAGTACTTAATTATAACTCGTTTAGGAGTGACGCTCCTTTATCCACTCAGATGAAAATTGTAGAAGTATCTTAATTACTATAATATTTGCACTGTGTTTTTCATTTCAATGAATTTTTAAAACTTAAAAAGACATAGGAAACCATATGCAGACACTCACATGTAGGAAGAAAACCATTTCCATTTTTAAAAGAAGTGATAGAAGCAGTCTAACCTTTTAGAAGCAGAATCAGATACGTTCAGTTTGGAGTTTAGAATAGAACAAGAGTCTAAATTTCACTGGACCAATACCTGCTATTGATTCTTGCATCAAAATTTTGTGCGAGCAGCAAGCTACGTAAGTAAATATGAAGAACTTTCTTGGACATTTTTTGGCATAATGATCTTGATAGTACAGCGCTATAATGAAATTCATGACCAGTAACGAAAAATAATAATTATTTTAACTACCGTCAGCACTACAATACTAGATATTTGTATTTGACAATTAACATTTCATTCATCGAAATACTCAGATGACGAGCACAATGCGTCATTCAGAGATATTCAGAGCGTCATTAATTTGAGACGCTCAGTTGTGTCCTCTCATCAGGGCTTTTCCGCAGCGCTCATTGCCATGACATCCCCAAGCGATGGTGTAGAGGGAGGCGTCAGGCAGCAATGGTGTAGAGGGNAGGGTTGGACCGCCATAGTTAGCGACAAACTAATCGCTACACGACCTTCATTTGCGAACTACCTTTGGTCCGGAATGTGAAGTAGCATTTCCCGAAATTATGCAACTTTTCAAATAGGGTAACGGGGTAGAAACTCGCTGCCTACGTCATTGCTCGCGTCAGTGTCACTTGACATGCATATAGGAAAATGTTTTGGTCAGATACTTTAGTCCAGTGCCAGATACGTTTTGTGTGCATGTGAGACCATACAATTGTAAAAAGGGGAACTTTTGCCTAATATTTTCGCGCTACATTATAAAACGTATATTCTGTGTGAGTTCTTCGAGTGGTTGTTGGCTTTATGTTTTATAAGAACTCAATCTGGTGTGTGCAATTACTTCTGGTCCCCCACTGTACGTGCTAGTGGGTGGTCAGGGGCGGGACTAGCATTTTTAACTTTAGTGAATGAGACAACGATGAGCGAGTAGGTAGAAACTATAAAATACTGTATTAGTCTCGACAATTGGAAATTAGTGAGATTACAAATCTTAGCTTTAGAAATGAGTAATAGTTTTCGAGCTTAAAATATAAACTGAATGAAGCTTAAAAGCAATATACTAATATATAAATACGAGCTATATTTATTCAGAATCTTTTTGTAACACGTTGGAGAGAATTTTCAGTGAAGCCACAACAGGCTGTGAGATAATTATATAATATGCAATTATGAGTCATGAGCAACATATTACCGCGTTGTGTACTGTACACAAACCCAAAGTTTACATTGGATATGCAGCATACGCGCCTGACAGTTAAGTATAGTAGTAGTACAGTAGTAGTAGAATAGCGTTACTAGGTCTTCAGTAGCCAGGCTAGTAACACACCCGAAACTTCAGCTCCAGCAGTTAAATTGCACACGTCGGCTGTGCCTGCAGTGTAACCTGTGCACACGTCGGCTGTACCTGCAGTGTAACCTGTGCACACGTCCGCTGTGCCTGCAGTGTAACCTGTGCACACGTCCGCTGTGCCTGCAGTGTAACCTGAGCTATGGAAGTGCAACTGTTGAGTCAGCATACAACATCCGAATGGTCGTTTCGTTTCTTTAAAGAACTTTGTTGCTGATACCTCAGTGTTTGGAAGAATTAGCAACAAAATCAGAAGTTAAATTATTTTTAAGAGAGTAATGACAAAGCTCTGCAGCAGCTCGAAGCGACAGAGAGCTATTGTGAGAAATGAAAAAGCTAATTTATAATTGAGTACAACGAAGGACATTTAGAGAAGGAGCTTTGAAGTGTTTGCTCCGAGTTTTTGTAGACCTCCGCGTCTACAGTCGAACGAAGGCCTTTGTGTGGCGCGAGAAACTTTGCTGCACTTCAGTCACTTCGCTTCCAACTGGAGGACGTCCGGGACGAAACCCTGAGAGGCCGTGTGTGTAGCCTGTCCTTCTGCCGAAAACAATGTCAGACTTTCGAAGAAGTTCGGAACACAAGTGGTTCTTGGGAGAAGTTCAAATAGTTCGCCGTCTTTTGTTATCAAACTCACCAAGATCTGATTATTGAAAAATGTGTCGAAAGTTTCTCACGTGAGTAGATATTTTCTCAGACGTTCTCTTGCTTCAAGATGGCATAGTATTTCAATGCAAGTCGTTTATTCAGTGAAATTCCTTTCTTACCTTCAGATGTATTTTGTTGGACTCCCACGAGAAAGTTGAAACAGTCCTTAAATTACCCCTTGGTAGGCTTTTTGAAAGTTACATTGCCAGACGTGGCATGGGTGAGCAGTGATATTGCGGTCGTAAATCATAGGCAGTTGGGGCACCGAGTGGCGGCCGACACACAGCTCTCGGTCACCGCCACTCCACCTTGTGGCGCACGCCGCTGCCTCCATCGCTTGTAGGAATCTTTTTGGAGCAGCAAGTTCGTAATGTAGGTGATAGAAATGAGAAATTTCAAGAGGCATGGAATTTGAACGTATCAAACCAAGATTCATCTCAACAAAATATCTGGGAGCAAAGAAATAAACATATTATTCATCAGTGATCATGAAAATATAATAACTGAAATCATTTCTTGAGTCTGTACGAGTTAGGAACTTCAAAAAAAGCGTTTTAATTTGCAGGTGTTCATAGATAAATTATGACTAACGAATTCGACTTGAGGATAAATTTCTCATAAGTTATTAGCTGATAAATAATTGAAGCAAACCGAGACTGGGTTATTAATTTTCCCCCTTTTCATTTGCTTTAATTAATTTCTAAGTTTTAATTTCCTCTGGAAAAGCTAGGCCTCTTAGCCATTCACACGCCAACCTAATTTAGGGCGGAAGAAATTACGAGAAGTTTGGGGCCGAATTTTTGAAAAGCATTTGGGAAGATAAAATTATTTCAAAGATCCTCAATATTGTGCGCCTGATTATAAAAGCCCATCATCGTCCCTGAGGAAGCGAGAGTGAGGGCCCCTATAGCGGCCGAGTTGAAGAGTCTCGTGGGAGCGCCTTAGGTCGGCCAACGTGAAGAGCTCCGGCTCAAAAACTGCAGAGGCCTTTTCAATTTTTGCATTGTAACCCAAAATGATTTTGGTTGTTTCACTTCAGTGGAATAAGCTTTTAAAGTTCATCTTGATTGCAATGATTGTTACACGTGTTTTCAATTATGGGGACCTTTACCCTCTTGACTCGGCGAGCGCCGCGAGTTTGTATTCCGTTCCTTCAGAATGAACTGAGCTTAGGAAGCAATAACAATATTTCAGGCCATTGTAACTCCGGCCTGACCTGAAAAATCCACGCCGAGGGGACCCATAACTGTCGCTCCAGTGCGCTCTGACAAGAGCCACGAGCTGAGTACTCTGACAAACGGACTAAATTCTGGGCTACTCTCGCTCTCTGGCCTCTGGAAAGAGGCTGTGAGGTCTGCTCGACCACCTCTGGTAAAGGCAGCTCTGTGCGTTCACATGAAAGCCATTTCTTTTCTCGCTCAGCCACGGATGATACTTGAGGCATTAAGCCAAACTCTCCGAGCGTGACAGGACTAATGTGAGCTGTGGACGTGAAAACTCTTGAAACACTAGGAAGGTTTCGTGAGGGAAGTATTTCATTAGTCATTTTAGCAATCCTTCTGATCAGTTTATCTGCTCGTTATATTATCCGGAAAATTCTGAATGATGGAATATGCCGTGTGTATAGCATATTGCTCTTCATATTCTCTCCTTTGAAATTAATAAATTCATTGTGTTGATTTTTCATCTAAATTTCAAAGCCGAATAGATCCATTCGGTTCATATATGAACAATATAGTTGGTCAAAGGAATTTTTTCATTGATCCGCTCAAAAGTATTTTGATCACAATAGAAACACTGTGTTGGCACTCACATTTCGGGATAATTAGGATAAGCTCGAATCTCATTCCAGACTCGGACATGGTACTTCTCAATGATGAACGAAAACATATATTTCAACTATGATGAACGTTAAAATGGGTGCTAATGAGCATTCATGACATTTCCTGTTCCAGAAACACATAATAACCATTTGTTTGAAACAATGATAGTTTGATTAATTATCAATTGATTGAATTGCACCCTGCATACTGACGCCACCATACGTATTAGGTTCCTCGCCACTGGTGCACTCGCTACCATTACTTCCATTCGCGCTGTGAGTTTGTTCGACTCTTTGCCTTCCGGAACTTGGACCTTTTAGAAGAGGGAATTCCTCAAAAACAGTAGTTAACGCCTTAAATGTGTATGCGATTACCCTGACATGTGTCAATTTCTGCTCGTGCGAAAGCCCATTCATTTTCGGCATCAAAATTTGACGCTACGTAGAGAGGTTCGTTGAATGTGGAAATAAGTTCCGATGCCATCTCGGTCTCATGTGATATTTGATGAAAAATCTAACTTCGACTAGTCATTAATTGAATGAAATTCTGAAAAGAAATTATTAATAAAGGTGCATGAAAGCTAATGTATAAAAGACGCAATCCATGTTATTCGGCATAAACTCTTTATGAAGTTATGCAATGTTGAATGGTTTTCTTATCATAAAATACAGTTTCGCAAAAGCTGCTGATAACCCTAAGTTTTCCAATTTAGCCCAAAATCTTGCCCCAGCGGCTTAAGTGTTCTAAGCTCTTGCATTTTGTCCTGAAGTGGAGAGGCTGAGCGACCTGGCCCTGCGAGAGCCGTCAGGAGCCAAACACGTCACCAATAATGCAACACACTGCGAAGAAATGGGGTCCTAATTTATGATTGTTTTATTTTAAATGTTGTCTTAATGCGCCTTCAAAAGAAAACATGCATAATATGGAAAACCCAGGCCACTTGGAAAGTGATACAGGTAACATAAGCTAAATTCTTTTCAATGCATACACTTTGTTGAGCGCCTCCTGGCAGGGTGGCACTGGCAGCCACTACTGCCACTACTGCCACTACTGCCACTACTGCCACTACTGCCACTACTGCCACTACTGCCACAACTGCCACTACTGTCACTACTGACACTGCTGCCACTTCAACATTAAATGATACCACATTGTGCCTGGAATTATAGTGAAGTACAAATGAGATAGGAAATGTTTTCCTGTTCGTTTTATTTCATGACGAATTTCCACAGCAAAAAGGTGAGTTACAACTACCAGGGAATCCACACGTTCATTCATAAATTTTTTAGTCGATTCTGAAAGTGCAATTGAAAGTGCATTTTTTCAAAAAGGCTCACAATATAGCGTTCATTAGAGAATAAAAATGTCAAACAAAGAGAAAAATTTTTCTTGCTGTTTAAGGTTTAAGATATAGAATTTTAAAAATTCAGGATGCCAATACTTTATAATCACTTTCAAAATAATTTCTTCCACGTCCTTTCTAGAAAATGCTCTGAAAGAAGTTCGGATATCACAAAATGACACGAAATCTAAATTACAAAATTACTAGCGATTGTCCAAATCACCATTTCAGGGTTGACCGCAGGAAATTACTGTCGGAAAATCGAGCTGTTGTAAGGAGGTGGTTCTGTCTTTCCAGAGACAATTGATTGTTTTTCTGGGAACTTTCTTCAAACTTTGGCCTACAAACGATGTCGTAGGTCTGGATTTGGGAAGCTGCAAGTTGTGCCTGGCCTGACGCGAGGCGCTCTCTAGGACACCGCACATCGTTAGGGCCTTCCGAAGCAGGAGTTTGGTGTCCGAAGCGAAGAGACATTTTACAGCACAGAGTAAAATTACAGTTCAAGCTAAAAGCGATAGAGTAAACTTTCTATTCAATGCTGGGCGGATCCTTACCAGAATTGGTTAGAACTTCTAGGCTTACCCGGTCAAATTTTAAATTTCAATATTTTCTTCAGATGATATTTTATCGCAGTTCCTATCAATAATGAAGTTTAGAAAGAGAAAACGTCATAGCAAAAAGTAATTTATAACTCCAGCAAAAGTAATACCACTCTTGTTACCAGAATGTGCAGCGAATGAAGCAAAGCTCAACGCTGCAAAACATTGCGAATTCGCTCAGAATGACTCTGCTCCTGCTTCAATTTACATTCATTTTGTTCACTGATCTCATTGAGTTGATGGCGTCTAGATACTATAAATTTCCAAGAGTTTGAGAACATGCAGGCAAACATGCTTGTGCTTTTGTTATCTTATGGTACGCAGTTGGTGGAATGCAATACGCTCTACCCATCGAAGGTTTCAATGTCAGTCTTTGAATTTTGAAAATAGTAACATTTCGCTGAACTTTCCGTATAAAAAAACTACAAATTCAGTGTCTCATCGTTTTGGGTCAATATTTGAACTTTGCTTAGCATGCGTTAGTTGTGATTGAGATTATCTATTTCCCAGGAACAACGTGTAAAATCGCAGTATCAGAGGCTTTTATTCTGAGTTATTTTTTCAAAATAAATGTTGAAACATACAGAAACATGCTCATGCATCATGGGCAATGCATAATACGCAGTATTCATAAAACTTTTCTAATTCACGTCGTGTTCTCTGGTATCGATAACAAATGTTATCTTTTCTTACTCCAGACTAGAGTCATAACGTTCTTCAAAAAGCCTACCAAGGGGTAATTTAAGAACTGTTTTAATCACGTGTTATTAACAACACGTCCAAACCATTTTGAATGTCAAGATTATCCCTCAAAATGAATCTACGATCACAAGTATATTTCTTTGGTCAGACATCACAAAATTTTTGTACGGTAAGTTTAGAAATTTGGACTTTCACGCCAGTCACATTTCAGGGATAATTTGAGACTGTTGATATTACTGAGTGTTACATCCTCGGAAAACTGACTCTGGGAAGTTTGTCATAAATCAAAAGCCCATGTACTGCTCAAGACACGTATTCATTCGTTTATGTTAGGAAGACTTCAGAATTTCATAGCTCTGTTTAATTTTTCTTTCAGCTTTTTACCTCTACTGGCAAATCGGAGCTAACTTCCTGGTAAGTAACTTTTGCAAGTTGCGTGAAGTATCGCTGAAATTATCATACTGTCAAAAAATTAACTCTGCCCATTTTTAAATCATAAAATATGATATTTAATTAGCTTATTAATCGTAGCCTCGGTTAGGATAAAAACTCGGAACACTTCGGAACACTTCGATAAAAATACATTCAAATTATTAGAAATATGGGGCAAATAGAGGCTTTGGCTTTGCTAGCCGTTCTCTAGAGAAAGTATAAGGAGTGGACGAAACTGTCCTCCACTGCTGGTGCATGAATTAGGATTGACGTCTGAGCATTTCTATGGAAACCAGAAGCAATTACGATGTTTTATTGTCAGTATGTTATTCTCTTTCCATAAAATGCAGCGATGATTTGAAATTCCTGACGAAAGTTAATGGACTTATTTTACTTTTTGTAGAGGTGACTGCAATTATCATGCGAAAAATTTTCTAAAGATTTAATCGAGCCTATCTTGATCCGCCTCCGTTTCAGCAAAACAATTCGTATTTTACAGCGAAAATGGGCCGTCCTCTTTTCCTAGAGTAGATCTGTTGTGTTTGAACTTTGAGCCTCGATTCGAGTGAGCCGAGCCTAAACTCGCCAGGAAAAATGCAAGAATTCAATTCAGTGAAGGGAAAATCTGCACTCGGCTCGTTGTGTCCCCCGATCCTTGCCTGCAGAATTGCTCCGCCTCGCTCTCACAGGCTCGAATTTATCGCCTGTGTGAGGCTCGTGGAGAAATTTGTGCTACATTTAGATTTGTTCGAAGCCCATCACCTCTCCTGCGTGCGTCAAGAGTGTGTTCATGCGGCGTAAATTAGAAGGGTATGCTCAATATACCGTAATGGAGGGCCCCTCTCCGCCACCTTCTAATGGGCTGTATGCTCTAAGAGAGGGAACCAAGAGTATTCCAGTGGTAACCCTAATGAACTACACTCTGAGAAAAATCCCCCCGGGCCTCCCTATGGTAAAATAAATGATCTGGACTTTAATGGAGAGTACCCTAACTAGTCTTATGGAGAACCACATGAGCTGGGTTCCATTCAAGGGTACCTTGCTCAGCCCAGTTTGAGGGACCACTTGGGCTGGGTTCCATTCAAGGGTACCTTGCTCAGCCCAGTTTGAGGGACCACTTGGGCTGGGTTCCATTCAAGGGTACCTTGCTCAGCTCGGTTGGAGGGGCCCTGTGACCCAAGCTCTACCTGAGCCGGAGATCCCGCACTAATGACTCGAAAATCGATAGCTCCGAAGGAGCTTCTATTTTCTCCGCGGAGCTCAGCTAGAGCAATTAAGATGAGGGACGCTTGTTTATATCTCTAATATGTCTATATTCAGAGGAAAAAATCGTTCAAGATTACGGAATGAAATTGACAGTCGCTCAAGAATCTTGCTTGATATTATTATTAAAATCAGTACTGTCCCGCCAGAGTTTCTATAGTAAGCAAAAAGTACAGAATATTTATCAAACCATCAAAGCCTTACAAGGGCATTTTCCTCAAATTTGGCTGGTTAAGCTCGAAAAATGAGATAACGATATTACTACATTCATGCTCCAGATACCGATTTCTATCGTTGTCAACGTAGTCGTAAAAAAAAGTTGATAACAAAATCGGACTAAGAATGATAGTACAAGCATCCAAGGAAATTCAGACGGAAAGGTGTAGCTATCATCACAATGGTCGGCAGTGTCTTAAATTTTACTTGCTGAATTTGATGTACCTGTTCAATTTTGAAGTGTAGGGAGTTTCTATTTAAACAGAGAGGTAACAGTGCAAATTTTCAATGTATCAAATGATTTTATTTTCAATACGATTATTCAAAATGGCGAACAATTCTTCATTTTCAACATGGTCGGTTATTAAGGGTCATTTAAAAACACGCTGTAAGGTAACTCGAGGCGCTCTCCTTGGTGCCTCGCAATGGATCCATCGTTCCGTTCCGACTTTGTTCCTCGTCCTTTTAGAAGCACGAATTCAATTGGTTCTTCTTTCAACAAAGCTGTAGCATATACCTTCACTTGAAATGTATTACGATTTATTTGAAATCGGTTTGCTTGTTGGGAATCGAGTCTGTAGTTGTAAGGAGAAACACAATTGAAGCGATAAAAAACATTTAATAGACACTCAGACCAGCCTGGTTTCTTAAAATCATCTTCAGTGAATGTCATCTGGGAAAAAATATAGATGAAAAAACAAAAAATTACGTTGGAACCTTACAAGATTATTCTATGTTTCTAAACAAAGATAATAGAAGAACAAAAAATTAGACCAAAACTGGGTTCTAAGTATTAACATGAGGACACACGCCTTGTGCTGGAGTGTCACGCGAGATACAGTGGAGTGAAGTCAGGTCCGAATTCAATGTAGGTCTATTTTTTGAGTATGTTTCAAGATTCAAGAATTTTCTGATCTGTTGAGTTAGTGGCTGAATCTGTGACCGAAAAATGATTAAGTTTAAACGGGTCATTCAAATTTTCACAATGACCTCTAAGATTTGAAAGAGGAGTTTTTTGTTACGGTCTACTTGTTCTATGACTAATACTTAAATATTCTAAAAAGCGAACTCTAGCTTGTCTGGATGTGCTACCAATGTATGGGCCGTTGCAGGCCACACACATAAATTTGAAAATGTTTCCCAAAACTGTTTTTTCATGTTAAACCACGAAAACCGTTAACAGTTTTGAAGCGATTCCCTTTGCCCTCATCTTCAACTTCCGAGAAGTGCACACCAGGGTTCAAAGTATTATTGATGATGACCATCATGAACATAAGCCTAAAAATGTTTTATCATCAATTTTGCTCGGAGTGACTAAATTTCGCTTAACAATCTCTCAAAAGATCTCAATTGAATAGTTTGTTCTCCAGATAAAGGCAGAGGAGTAGTTTTAATGAATAAATTAGATTATAACCTTAAAATGAACTCAATTCTCCATGATATTACAAAATTTCCTTAAAGTAAGCCTCCAAGACATTCAACGTCCGAATTGAGGACAAGGGGGACCGCTTCCTTAGAAAACCAAAGGATTTGAACTTAATAGATGAATTTAAATAAAGTTCAATCAACAACATCCAACCAAGACTTTTCTTTGCTCGTAAGTTGTGCACGCTGGCCCATGGATGTTTGATACTCGTATTTTACATCTGATCATATTGGCGGCAGAAAGGGGTTTCGTAGAGTTTTTGTCACGATTTTGACATTTCTCATCACTTGTTTATAACTTTTGTAGTTACAGTGATTTTTTCAAGACGCTAAAAGTTTTAAAAATTTCTGGTTTCAGTCACGATACATTTGTACTCAATGTCAATCGCTTAGCATTTCTGATGGGCCGTCAATGTGCGAGTGATGTTTGTTTTAGCAGCTTCTACTAAAGGAGGTTTGGTTTTGCGATGCTACTGTGCTTGATCTAAATAGAGGTTAGTCGTCACTTATGTGTCGCTATGGTTGATCTAAAATCTAAATCGAGTTTTGGGTCTTTCGGTGGAGCGATGAGTAATGCACAGCCTACGCAAACAGCCTGCGCTCACAAATCAGTGAACAAAGTAGACGACCTTGCATTCATTTACAACCGAAGGGGGAAAATATTAACATGTTTGTTCAGAGTGTGAATTCATTGGTGTAAATGTAGAGCTAATAAGGTTTAAAACTGTGAATAGCGCATGGAAATACACACACTGGCATCATGTACACAGGTATAAGTAATAAAATTTACTCGCACAATTCCTTAGAATTGAACGAGAATCATAAAAATTCCTTCGTGAAATTAGCAGAGCCTTGAGCACTGAAAGCAAGATTAATGAAGGAAATCTATCATCAGCAAAGTATTCTTCATTAATCTTTCTGCCTACCAGCTAATACAGAGTGGATGGAAGTTTTGTTCAGGAGATGTAAGCAATAATTTGAATATTATTAGACGTAGCAGCGTAGACTGCAGCACTTCAGTGACTAGGACTATGTCACACCATTTAGCGTAAGTGCATGTCACACCATGGGAGTATATGCAGAAGGTGTGTTCTCACGCAGGATTCCTTGCGCACAGAAACAGTAAGTTGCAGATGAAACGGATGGAAAGATAGTGAAGTATGTAAGTGTGTAATTTGCAAAGCGCTGAGTGGACTCGAAAGATAGAAGTCCCTAAGGTCTATGTATGTCTAAGGCAACCTAAGTGTGCTACTAGGGATTCCAGTCCCTGAGAATAAAATAGACAAACCTAACTTGACCTGACTTGACCTGACATGACCTTAAATTTGAATATCAACTGTTCATCAACCAATACTCTGCTCTTATTTTCAATTATTAAAATACCGATATTTTTCCCGACGTAATCATTTCATTCTCTTCGAGAGAGCAGTGAAATGAAGAGTAAGATGTGAGCAGCGATAAGAAGCTCGTGAGACTTGCTGCACCGGCGCCTCATTTCCCGGCACGTGCAC
>VOMN01072830.1:0-92391 GCA_014899125.1 Orchestia grillus | reverse complement strand
GGAAGAGGAATGCCCAGATGTACAGCTCAGCTCGTGCCCGTTGACAGGAGGCAAGCCAAGCTAGAGTCTGGTCCAATTCTGCGAGTTGCCCAGTGATGAAGATGAATATTACGGCACCTAGTGCTCTCGCCAATCACCCGCTGACCAAACAAACCTTGGCATCGGTTGTGTCCATTGCGCTGGCTAACAAAACGACTGATTGACCCACTTTGCTGGAAGGCTGGCAGTTCTGCAAATAGCTGATTTAGAAGTTCCGATCGTTTTGGCTCCCAAAAAAGAATTGAGGCCTTGTAGTCCAATCTACTTACCGAGAGCACCGTTTATGCTCTGGCAAATTTCAACTAAAGCAACAGCTAGTGCTATTGGCGTCCGAGTCAGATGAGTAATATGCACTTTGTCTGTTATTCTATTTTTGCTCTGGACTGCGGTGTCAGTTTGTAAAGAATAAGCCTAATTTTGCTGCAGTAACATAAAGTTAGTCCTTCTTAGGCACAAACGAAGGTATCTTTACAACGTTCGTCCTGGTACTCTATCAAAATTTTACAAGCCCGGTATTTTGGCCGGAGTCGCTGTTAATGAACATTTGATAATTAATTTAACATTAAAAAATGAACGCTCGTCACTGACAGTAGTCGGGAGGGGAGGCGTTATGAATGGAGTTTGTGTTGCGTTTCATGCCAAATTCATTATTACGATCGAACATTGCTGGACTTGCCCGAATTGTGACAGTGTAGACACAGGATCGTCAGAGCAGGCGCGGCAACGGACAGTCGAGCTCGGTCCAACGCATGGTGGAATCGCTGGGCGATTTCGCTACAAAGTACTGATACCGATATGATGAATTTGACACCATACAATCAGGGTAGGGGCACGAGCACTTACTAATGTCAATGGTGGGTGAAACATATTTTCCCTCTAAAACGCTGCATTATTATCGCTTGTCACTATTTATGATTGAAACTTCTTTAGAAATGTAAGAAAAAGTTGTTTTCCATTGGATCAGAGTTGTAGCTTTATGGCGGAGGTTAACATGCTAAGCTTCACACAACTTCTTTACTTTACCCTAGGAACAACGTAGAGTCTCCAGTATGTAATGAAATATCACATGAAATTTAACGTATCTCTTTTATGATTGTAAGAGACGCCAGCAATAAGACGCAAGTACATACTATTAAATGAAGACTACGAACAAAACTCCAAAACTCCAAGAACAATATCGACCCTTTATTCCTTATGATTTTCTTACAAGAGCACCGTTTACCTGGGCCGAGGTTCCAGGTACACACAGAGATCATTTGGGGACGAGGAGACTGGAGTCATAAATCTCTGTCACGTAATCAACATAGCGTCCCATCGATCGACTTCAATTTTCTTCATTTAGAGGCTGTGAAGTTCACGCATTGCATCATTTTATTTAATTGAGTCCCTGACCTACAGTTTCATCAGTCATGTTCAATTATGGGTGTCCTTTAGATAAGTAGAATATTGTATTTGGTAAAAATCACTCGCAAACGCAAACATACCTGTTATTGGCAAGTGACATACGTATAGGGAAGAGACTCGTACTAACCTAATTTATGTTTGAAATGTTTGAATTGATTGAGAGTGAACGAATTACATTCCACGTGCGGTCTCGTCACCAGAGCTGGATAACAATCGTATCTAATATAAATACCGTGAGTACCTAAGTAAAAACTACGACAATCGGAGGAATATTACCTAAAACCTGCTAGAAATATTCCTTTTTAATATAGCTTATCTTATTCATCAGAGATAGTCCGCCAGAATGTTTTCGAAATCAAGCAAATTTTATCGGAAGAACACACTTCAGAAGTTTACTTCTTGGTCAAACTGGGGCGACACCGTTTCTCCTGAGCTAGTTAAAATGTCTTGTATCGCAGCTATCCATGCCTGCTGATGGCTTCCTTATTATTTGCTTCACAAGTTGCCGGTGCTCCGATGTGGGGTACGTTGACAAGCTCTGCCGCACCCAAATGCCTGCAATTAGTCCCATTTTCTTCACTCTGCTTGGGCAAATATACTTGGTAATCGTTACAGAATTTCATGTCCACACAATTATTCCAAATTGTTTTCAGTGTTCGCGGTAAAGTAGAAACTCTTATACTCATGTTTGCATAAAGTTTTTTGTTGGGATAATATAGGGATGCTCAGAATTATCTTCAGATATTTGAGGTTTCCTGTCATATATTGCAGTGAAGAGGTAACAAATTTTCTTAAAATGTTCGTTTTATGGCTTTATTCGGAAATTTTAAAAGAATCTCATGATTCAGCATCTAAATATTAGTTCGTATTTTAGCACAGGGAATGAATAAAAAAAGAAATTTACCCTGGTTAGACAGTTACCCTGGTAGAGAATCGCATTATTTGATCCCACGCTTTACTTTGAATCAGACGTTGAAAGGATTGCAGTATCTTTATGAGACGCAGGGGCACCGCTCCCTCGGACATTATGATTGAAAGACGATACTGAGAGATCAATATCCCATCCTCATTATTTAATGGTCGCTCTTTCTCTTCAGCACGGTCCCAATGCTGACGATCTTTGACTCAACCCTGATACCGCTCCTCTGAGGGAAGTGACGATCTGCTTTGCGCTTGGCTTCTAACTTCAGGGCATAATAAACGTACATCGCGTGATCTTTGTATGTTAGAACGTACCGTAATTCATCGATACCACACGAACGTCAAGAAAACAGTGTTTTCGACCAAAGCATACTCGTAAATTTGAACTTCGAATTAAGAAGTTCACTTTCGTAGCTAATAATTTGTTGCTTGCGTTTATAAGGGAAATTTTTTTTTGTACGAACGAGTGAAACTTAGATCACAAATTCCCATTGTTTTTGCACTTTGACTACGATTCTCCACACAGGTAAAATTATATGCTGACAAATATCTCTCCTATGAATTTAAAATTGGAAGATTTTGGTTTCACAAATTTGGTTACCCTATACATTTTTTTTCTAATCAGAAATAGCTTATTCGATGGATGAACACAAATTTGACGAAAACTCGAAAATTTGTATTAGTATATCATAGTGCTTTGGTTACATTTGGTTAGGTTAGACGATCGCGTGTACCATATATGATACGATCCACTGCGGAGGCAAAGTGTTAATGCAAGAAGCATTTAAAAAAACTCAAATATTACTTTAAAATTGTATACATTTTTACTTTTTTTCTAAAAGGAGCAAAACAAATCACTAAGAGACGTCGTGATTCTTAGTTCCACATTACCTGGTTGAAATTTTTTTGATTTCTAATTATTCTCTTGGTGTATATTAATATGACACACGCTCCTCTCTGAGAGATATTGGCGGGCTGAGCTGAGAGGTCTGTGAGCTATCACATCTCGTTTAATCCGAGTTCTTCGCTCTGAATTAATTCACGAGCCGTAATGAATTCTAGATTCACGCCCCACTCCCTACAGAGGAGCTCCTTCCCTTCTATTTTCCACGAAGAACGTTGGCGCTTTACAAGGCCCTGGTCTGAGAAGCAGCGTGTTCAGAGAGGCATTTTAACGCTCGCCGAGTTTAATGATCCACGCTCCCCTCTCTTGACGAATTTAATTCAAATTCTCTCGAGAATTTTCCGACCAATATAGAAGGAAGCAGCTCGTAAATCCTCTCTGAAGAGCAGGAGAAATCTTAATGCAAAACAATGCGAAGTTCCAGCATATTTTATTTTATTTTTTAGTCGGATTCTCTCTTCAACGTGAAAACGTGACTCCCGTTTTATGTATCGATCAAGGGATGTTGTTTTCAGAAGTTTTGATGCACGGCTTTTGTGTTGACAGTTGATGTGCGGGAGTTTTATCCGTGAGAGCACCCGTCAATCCTTCAAAAAGCACTGCTAATATACCCAGACACTTTAGTACTTATTCTCGACCAATCAGTGAGGTGCATTGATACTGAATGATCGACGCATGAAAATACACTAACTTTGTATTTTGAATTTCGTCTGTTTTGTCTCACCTCGATGAATGGATTTCTGGTATTTTTGGCGCCTTCTTGGACTGCCATGCTTGGCTCTTTGTCCGGTGCGTCTCGTAAGGGGCATTGAATAAACAATAGGATTAGGTTAGTTAGGTTTGTCTATCCTATGCTAAGGGGCTGGTGCTCCGAGGGTGGCACTGATGGATTACCTCCGTTAAAGACAGGCCTTCGGGGGCTTCTATCTTTTGTGCTATTTTGCAGTTTTTAATTTTCCCGTCTTCTTCACGATCTCTTCTTTGTTTTTTTCTCTTCATTTTTATTAGCTGTTTCTATGCACAGGGGATCCTGACCCCTGCATAGATTTCCCGTTTTCTAGAGCCCATGCTAAACGGGCTTTTTTTTTCGTTCTCTTAAGATCGCATTTCATGTGGCTAGAAAGCTTTAGACTACCTAATAATAATTGAAATAATAGTGATAGTGTTTGATGCAAAGTTATATGGCTTTCCATCAATTTATGTAGGGACTGAGCACGATTCGTTGTTCCACTCGCACAAATCTTGATACCCCTGGGTACGTCAGCGTTCATTAGTCCAGTGCTGCTGCGGCAGGTGGTGTGTGAGGGTGGGCGTATTTGTAATTTTGTAGGGAACAGATGCTTCGAGTGTACGTACATGGTAAAAAGTGTAATTCTGGCCAAACAGATTGGTGCATTAGTCTAGAGTTACATTAATGTGTTCTCCTTATGTATTACCTAGTAGAACATGCTATAATAATTTATTTTGAATTTTTAGACTCTTGAACTTACAAACAGTCATAGTTTTTGTCGATATATTTTAAATTCAGTCTCAGCGCATTTTTTTCAGCAAGTTTCGGTTTCTTATGAAATACCGTAGACTTAAGCAGAGTGTGTTGCGCATGGCCCGCTTGAATGAGTCCTATTATCACAGGACTAAGAAAAATATGCGAGCGTACATTTATGAGACGCTTCGTACAGCGGTTTTGCGATAAACTTATACTAAACACATAGGTTTGTCACAAATGCACCACATTTTCCATCAGTGGAGTTCTTGCTAGTATTTCCCGATGGCACTATCTGACATGTCGATACTCGTCCGTAAATCTGGTGAACTTAGCGTTCGCTCTTCGATCAGAGTGCGTGCTAATTGACCACTGAAAAATCAGTTGCGTTTACAAGTTGTTTTCACTGTATATCGTGCTTGTTTTATGCTCGATTTGATTTTTGTTCAAACGTTTAGAGCAAGGTATACAAAATTCCCCCTCGTGAGCCATGTCGTCTGCACAAACATCATTTTGTGCGGCAACATGTTTTGCCACGCGGCGTTTCAACTTTGAATGAATAACTAATATTTTCTTCAATATTCCCATTTTCGACTATGTCAAAATTCTGCTTTTGTTTTTAGCAAAGCCTTCTTAATAGCTCATCTAAAAAAATAATTTTCGCTGAAATGAAAACATTTTCAGGATTTTCTTGACAGGTGGCGAGCATGTATCTTTTATTCAAAGTAATACTGGCTAAATTTACTTACACGAGACAGAAAAGCTAGAATCCAAGTCACTGAAAGACATTTCATTCGATGAAGCTTACTGAAGCTTAAAAAAACTTCGTGAAAATGATGATAAAACTGAACTGAGCGAGATTTAATGTCTCCATCTATTATTCAGAAATAATAAAAGGAATTACTCCAGCGATAAGTTTGCGTTAGTTTTTGCGATGCTTGGTCGGTGGTTTGCTGATATTTTCGTAATATTTTTGTAGATAAATTTCCTCTTCTGTATTAAGCTCTGGAGGAACGATGAATACGATTGCGATTCCAAGTTTAAAAATTGACTTTCCTGAGAACAAACTTCAAACGAGGATACAAGAAATAAAATCAGCAACAACTCTACCTCTTCGTTGCGAGTACGCCGCTAAGCGTCACACTACAAGGAACTCTTCGTCGTTTTCCATTACAATAAGAAAAAATTTCCGAGTACGCTACACTTGTCCCTAAAATCCGGCTTTCAGAACGCTGAAACTCGTTCTTCACGAAAAAAAGAACGGAAGGAAACCAGGGAGTAGGATTGGAGTAGGATTTGTCCCCTCGGACTGCACAGGCAGACCTGCCCGGTAAACGTAGCACTACTCTGGGTGGTCACTCAAGGCCCACAGGCGTCGTTTACAGCAACTCCAATTGAACGAAGCTGGAAATTCTGTCGTAGCTTTCCAAGAAATTCTGAGTTTCTACTTCTTACTCCGTTTTTTACAGCGAAAAGCCTAACTTTTCTCATGTCGTTCTACCTACCGTGAGAACATAATGCCTGAATGAAACAGCCCAGATGACTTTCACAAGTTATTTTACTCTTAGGTCAATTCAGTTCATCCTGCACAAATCAAGTACAGCGCCAATTGCTTGTAGCCACTCACAAGCTTGCGGCTCAGTTTATCAAAAACATTCGAGTGTTATTGGCTGAAGAAGCTATTTGAGCGACTGCTTCGGCACCAAACTGTAGTCCCGCACAAGTTCTTCTTGGACTGCAAATTCCAACAAAGCTGCGGAGTTCGTGGACGCCTCGGGGCTTATGAAGCGCCGCCAGCAGGAACCTCAGTTTGCCTGGAACACTAATGAGCATTGCAGAGGCTGAAGTGACAGCTGCAAAGCAAACACATATTTCCTCGGGTCCATGGAGCTATACGAGTGCAGGCGCAAAGAGACTTAGTACCAAGAGTTTTGATTATGGAATTGACAATTCAAATGTCGGGTCAGAGGCTTAGATACGATTATTCATTGTCGCTCAAGGGACTTACAAGCGAAGGCAAAGGCAATTGATGACCAGTAACACTGACGAAACGCCTGAATTAGGGCGTATTTATAGTCAAATGCTGGAAATAAGTGGTGGATAGATACGCGTTTAACAATCAGGGTGCATAGTTCATCAGAATTATTAACATTTTCATTTATTATGTTGTGAGGGAAAACCTCAACTGAACAGTCATAACTTATATTTAATGATGCTGATGCGCATTCCCACAAAGAAAACACCTGCCTCACCCTCATAATTAGCTCTTGGATAAGCACTACTGACTTCGAATAAAAAATTTTACCAACAATTTGATCATATTTGCCCTCGTTGAGCGGTCGTGCGAGCAGGAGTGTGCACACCGCTAACACCAAAAGCCGCACCAGTAGGTGGACTAGGTACCTAGCCTAGCTAGAGTTACTAACGGAAATACCACAGGAGGTGCCTCGTTGAGGCCGGTCATCGCTATGAAACCAACCTCAAGATCGAATTGGGAAGCTGTTCATTTTATGTATAGCGGAAGCTTTTCTTACCCTCCTTTTAAACGAGAGAAATATCCGTCAATAACACGTTATTTTAATATTGTTTAGTCCTTTATTAATTGATATTCCACTTTAATATCATTTAGAATTCAATTACCGTCATTTTTATCGTGAGTGTAATTCTACAGGCATCCTCGCCATCATATCTATACTGAAAACAACCGTAATCCTTTCAACTGAACTGCAAAAAGCTCACCGTGATTATCTGAGTCATCGTCTCGGATGCGAGTGTGTACGACATACTCGAGAGACGTGTCAGCACTGCACACGTGACCACAGCACGGAGCTGGGTCACCATTGATTCCTGAAGCCCGAGAGATGCAGGGTGCCAGCCCGGGGCAGATGACGTTTCTGGAAGCCGCCGCTGCCCCTCCTCGCCTGGCAGCGAACACCGGCAGACAATGCCTGGGACTCACCCGCGAGTTGGCGACAAAGTAACCTTGTCAGAATTAAGTTGAGAGTTTGCTCTAAGCTTGCAGCCCGTGTCAGTGGCAACGAAGTGGAACGAGGGCTAAAGTCAAAACAGGATCGAAAGTTGAAGCTCAAGGTCTTGACAAAGTAGGTTGGTAGAGAGGCTCAAAGTTGTGTACAGTGTGAGCTGCAGCTCAGAAACATAGGCAAACAATTTGAAAATCGGATACGTGACTTGGGCGAAATAAATTTCTGTGAGAAAGATTGAGAGTTTGACGACTGCGGTAGTCTCATAGAAATCATTTTCTGCAGGGACAGGCAGGGAAAGTTATGCCAAACTTCTTGTAAAATACAGTGAAAATGAATTCATGAAAAGACAGATGGAAACCTTTTATGGGCCTCAAATTCTAATGCGACGAAGGTTAAACAAAGAAATCTCACTCATCAAGGGAAGCAATTTTTTCGCTCACAGATCTTATGAAATTTGTGAGAAATATACACAGTTGTTGCAATAAATTTGCAGTAATAAGTATTGGAGAAACAAATTTTGCTCTGTATTACACATATTTCGGATCGAATGCAGAAAAAGTCCAATTTCGGGAAAGTGCACAGTTCGTCCTTGTTTCCTCTATTGGATACTTGCATAATTGTCTCACATGAGTGCCTAATTTATCATTAAACTTGAAGATTTATCGTGTTATTCACATCATCGGATGATGGAAAAATATAGCTGCTATACTGAAGGGCCCTTCAAAACAGCGCAGGATATGACCCAAGACGCAGTGTTAAGCTTTGAACACTGAACTCCTCGTCTGCAGCGTCTGAAAGTTACGCTGTGCTCAGGCAAATGTTGTCAAGGGAAGATGATGGGGCCAAATAGGCGCTGTGATTGGGCAATCAGGCTTCAGTAATTCCCATAACGAGCCTGCGATGGGATTTGCCAGGGGCGTCCGTTAGACCACATTTTTGCCACCGATCCAGGACGTTTTGCCCCGACAAGATGCGGCCAGGTGGTGGAGGCAGGAGCTCCAGTTGCCGGCGGCTGATAGCAGTTTGATGGGGACGTGTTTACTAGGTGGCCAGAGCTGGCGGTTTGCCCGGCGGGCGAGTTAAGCTGCGGGTGACTCCTGTAAATTGCTAGGGTGATTTTCTGGGCAGTGTGAGGGATGCGCTTTTGTGTTCAAATTACTCGTGTGATACTAAACATAGGGATAGAGGACCTGCACAGGGTGTTTTACTAGGTATTTTGCTCTTGAATGCTTAATTGTAACTCATAACTTATCTTGAAGGATGTTGGTTGATTTTTTATTAATAATCCGTGGTGTAATTATTATGAAACTGGGCATTTTAAAGGTAATTTTAGTTCACCATAAAGTTCAATCTCGTTAGTAAGAGTCTTCATTGACATGTGAGTCAACACTAATTTTTCATGCTCATCACTCTTTTCAAGGACTGTATGTATACACTTCGCTTTTTGAATGGATTTAATATGAAGCAGTCGATCAACATCTTGAACGACAAAGCGGTACCTCAAACTGAGTACCATCATCGGTTTCGAATTTGTTTTGCTTTTCGTATTCAAACCTGGAGGCAGGAAATAAGTACAATTTTTCAAAAATGTAAACGGTAGTCCCAAAGACAGCTGAAACTTTTTTTTAAAACAAGCTTGAAATTCAGAATCTTCGTCTGACAGAATCTAACTTGGAAAGAGCTTTGCCTGCTCCATGCACCAAAGCTTTACACACATTCCAGTGCTCGATGCCTTCTTGACCACCGAATGCTGTATGTACTGCTTGAGCTTCATTAGCATGAACGCATGCTGATTGCAAACCGCATCTGCCTCATGTTTAATGCACGTCCAACTCAAAGGCCAAGGCTGCATAGCAACACAAGCTTCTCACAGACTCAGGTGAGAGGGACAAGATCCGTCAAACTGCATCCGGTAACTGTTAAGAAGTTGCCTGCGAGAGCGCATGCCGACGGACGTTTGAAGTCTGTTGGACTTGTGCTGGCAACTGAGTGAGGAAGCTAATGAAAATATGTGTACGGTCATTCCGCTGATCAATATTACTTTTCAAGTGATCTGAACAGCATAGGAGTCAACCATAAAACTACTGTCATTACTCGCCAAGTCTCGGCTCATTTTGAGTCACGTAGAGCGTTTTATTGCCCTTGGCCGTGTTCATAATTAAGATACTGAAGAAGTATTTGCTCGAACCTCTGCAATAACTATGACTAACTGTGCTGTTTATCATTATTCGCACTGTTATAGTACGAATAATGATCAACGGCAAAGTGAAACTGCTTAATGCAATTGATCTAAATTATACAATCAACAAATTTGAGCAGTCATAAACTGTTTCTAAATGATCTTCGTATGCGTTCAACTATTCTTGTTTAATGATCGACTAATATTTCCGTGTCTTTTTCCTTCCAATACGCTCAGTTTACGGACCTTAGGCAATAATACCAGATGATTCGATATAAAACTGAAGTTATTACGCTAAGGGGTATATATATAAATGTTATAGGGGTATATATATAAATGGGTATATATATAAATGACTAAGGGGTCATGTTTGTTTGGAAAAAGATAGCTATGACATCTAGTCTATTGCATCCAGTGTTCCCTTCTCCCTCGAGGAAATGTGTTGCTGGAGCTTGCGTATTTTGGGATTTGGCGGCCCTCAAAAGATGGGTAGGATCCCTGAACTGCTCTCTATGGATTCTGCCCTGATTTGTGGCCCGCGGGAATTTGTTAATCCCTGACAAATTTCGTGGGCTACCCATAACATATTTAGTGTAGGTGTAAATGTTGAAGTTAGGTTGCAAGGATTGCCATTTTTTCCTTTTTTTCGAAGTGAGGACCGACGTGCCATCCAGGCCTGCTCCTGCTCGAGCACGGTCGTTTACTTGCGCTCTTTACACTCAGGGGACATAGGATTGGCCATAGGCAATAGGGTAAGGTTAGGTTGGGTTGGGTTAGTCTATCTTATGCTATGGATACGTAGCATTCCTAGAGGGACAATGTTAAAATACCTCAGCTCTAGCTAGGCCTTTGCGACTTTTTTTTTTCGTGCCACTTTGTGTTTTTCTATTTTTATACCTTCTTTACGAATGATTCTTCGGTACTCTGTAACATTTCTCCTTCTTTATTACGCACGTTTCATAAGTCATATCTTGTCCATCCAAAGGTGGAACTCAACGTCCGCACACCCGTACAGAGGTCAAGAAACATCTCAGTGTCGAACAATAGGTGCACTCTGTGCACATGTGCCCGGAGTGACATAATCAACAGGGTCAACGTATCCTAGACGTGAGGCACATCAATCGTTTTAAGGTTCAATAGTTGGACCCCTTAACATGAACAGTAATGCTGAGACTTACTCATCACTCCTAGGTCTTGATTAAATCAGGCTCAGCAGCCTTGCATCGCTCCAACATGCAACGCCGCCGTGACTGGGCGCTGGCAGCCTGATTGTCTTCCTGTAGAAGAGAACAAAATCGAACGTGACGAGAGGAACACGCCAAGCGGCCCGTTCTTGGATACTTAACGAAGGTCTATACTATGAAATACAAGTCACACTCAAGTACCCGAGTAGGAGAGAAGTAGAAGTGACAAGATCAGTCAAATAACTGCTAGTATTACTTCCACACATGTTCAGTAGCAGCCATCACTCTATACTACTATTCCTACTACTGCACGTTCGCAGTGAGGAAGAGAAAGGTCTTTAGAGTGGTAATTGTCACACTCACATTCATCAATCGTATCTCAACTGTGAACAACGGTACTTGGGTGAAGTTTTCAGTCTTTTGTACCGTCTGCAGTTAAGACAACCTAAATTTATACTTAATTAAACGGTTCACATTCCAATGTGAATGATGTTAACCGAAATTTTTCATGGCTTGTCTGCGCTACCTCAGCTGAACCATTTTACTTATATTAACTTGGTCCCGAGCAATTGCATTGAAGCTCTGAGAAGCAATTTCTTTAGAGGAATATGTTTTTTATCGAAAATCAAACCTTGTAATGAGTGCGCCAAAATTCTGCATTTGCGGGCGTTGAAGCATTTGAGATGATCTGAAGCTGCTGAGAGTTCCTTCTCCGCTAAAAAATCCTGAAATAACGTTATCCTATGAAAATCCTGAAATAACGTTATCCTATGAAAAACGTTCTTTGAGACTACTTAACTGTGGAAACAACAAGGGGATAAACCGTCCATATATAACTTACGCTTAGAGAGTTTTTTGGACAAAATCTTTTTCAGAGAAAATACCCGTGCGGTAAAACTTCACACAGAGGGACAGGTTCCTCAGATCAACCCTGCGGAAAAACAAGAGACAGAAGATTTTCGGCTCATAATTTATACTATTTTCCTTTCTTTGCAATACATGAATGCAAGTTCGGGGGAAAAATATTTTATTCAATGTGAAATGTCCTCTATCATCACACGAAGCATTATGGGACGAATATCTTACGGCGTGTGAGGATAGGTTACACTAATCAAACTTTTGAAACCCAATTTATTGAGTGCACCTAACGTAGCATAGCACAAGGAGTGTTACAGGATGCCACAAGTATAGCTAACCGCGAGGGAAAAGTACAGGCTGCACATAAATTACTACAAGTAGTTGCACCCAAATTTTGTTTCGAAGAACTAAATTTTCGCAAAGGATAGTGTAATACAGAATAAGTATCTGTATTTTTCGAAATATCCGAAGGACTGTCTATCTATTTATTTTTGTACCTTAATAAAAATACAGATCACGTGTCTGGTTCCACTACATACTAATATACAATTGTTGCTTGCTTGGTTGGTTCGTCTCTCTGTCACGCTCTAAAGGATTTAGATAGGAGAAAATTCCCGGGGCCGTATTTCTAAACGAATAATGAGACTGTCAGCTAAAGCAGTCTGTATCAGTGATGCTGAAAGTAACATTATTTCATGCCAGAATTACCGTGAACAAGAGGGCATCTTAAGAATTTAACATCATTTGTCCTACCATCTTTGGCGGGGCGCATTTACTCGTATAATACTAATCTAACATAATAATACCCGTTGTGTATTTATACATATATATATTTTCCCTCTCTCAAGGAAGAAGATCCTGAATTTATATATATGCTTGATGTCCGCTTCTGAAGGAATAACAGAGCAAAATTAACTTTTCAGTTATTACATAAAAAAAACATACTAAAATAACCACTGCTTTTCATATTCAGTCAGTTGGAAGCACGGATACAATTTATCCCCGGTTAAACGAGGATAATAGCACAAATTTGAAGAATTTATGAATTTGTAATTGGGATACTGTATATTAGTACAAGTGTCGAAGAATTTTTCAACAATAATTAGTCACGAAAGTTAGTTAAGCATTAATATGTGCAAATTTTCGACTCAGCTAAAATGTCATTTTATGGGCTGCTAAATTGACGGGCTGTTTTTTTGCAAATTTCATGAATAAATACAAATGTATTTATTTGTAAAGAGGTGAATTGGACAATTTGTATTTAGAAATGCAACGTTAAAAAAACCATTACAAATTCATATGTTATAACGAATGCAAAGTTTATACATGAGTTTATTACAAAACCTCTTATTTAATATTGATCCTAATCAACAATCATTTAAATCATGTCATTTTATAACTTTCAATATGTGTTCATCAAAAATTAGTTTTTTCAATTAACTTGTTCATTAGACCCGTTATTTTTAACGGGCGTGTATACTATATAGTATTTCAATAATCTTGCTTGTTTATTTGTAACCATACACATTCTTCAGTAATAACAGAGGACAGAAATTCAAGCTCATCTTTCAGCAATCGAAAAATGATTTTTCCTTCGCATCCTGATTACGGTTCATTGGGACTTAAGCGAATGACTTGTTTTCTTTGGCTTTGGATATTTTTTAAAATGTGAAGTCGAATTCTTGCAGGCTAAAAAGGGATTTTGATATGGCGACCCAACGGGTTACATAAACTCTAGTTCAGAAATAAAACTCCATTTGTTTGCTATGGCTCAGAAATACCAATGAGACATAGAGTTATGTAATACTTCATCGTGCGTCGCTGACGTTCTAAAGCTGCTCCAAAATGACAGAGAACTCCGAATTTATCTCGAATGGATTTTAAATTGCGAACAAATGGATTTTGAATTGCCTTGAGTTGAATGAGGCGTCGAAAGTTTTTCTATTAACATTTGGCATACATTTCGAGCTTGGGGCCTGGCGATGGTCGTTGAATCCAGTAGTCAAAAATTGGAAACCGTCATCAATGTCGTTAAAATCCAAATGCAGAGCAGTGGAAGAATTATCTGTAATAAATTTAACACTTTTCCAGCGAGATGGCTCACCGATGGGACATTCCACTCCTGTAAAAGTAGCAGAGTCTCAGGAAACGCGAAAAAAATGAAACGGTAAAACAGCTTTATTGCATACTTACTCTGAAGGTCAAAAATACAGAGACGCGATAAATATCAGCACTGCAGCATCAGTAACATCATCGACCCCAGAACGTCACTGGATTACACTTGCCCGTGAGTGTGCGGTATGGAAGTCCCCTCGTCCTTCCACTGTCATATACATCAGTCGATGACCCATTAACCACAATTAAGGAGGGAGTGTCTAACGACCAAAGACGTGCTTTGTTTCTATAGACGGCGGCGGTATCGACCAGGAGCTCGGCATGCGTCAAAGGCACGCAACAGAGCGACAGGGCGACCGACTGCTGTGCCCGGGGCCGGCAGCCTGGCGGTGCGGGCACCTGCCCTCACGCCCGCATCTTTGGCTCCGTGCCAGCGGACCCAGCGGGGCCGGAATTTAAAGATCACCGTTCTCGTGATTACCCTGGCCTGGCTCGCCATATCTACGCTACATCTACGGTTCGTTCCACATTAGCTCTTTATATGTATCTACGGCTCGTTCCACATTAGCTCGCTATATCTACGGCTCGTTCCACATTAGCTCGCTATATCTGTGGTCCGATTCACATAGAGCTCGCTATATCTACGGATCGATTCACATAGAGTTCGCTACATTTACAGTTCGCTACATTTACAGTTCGCTACATTTACAGTTCGCTACATTTGCGGCTCGCTACATCTATTCCACATCTATGGCTCGCTTCACCTACAGGTAGTTGTATCTACGTTACATCTACGGCTCGGTACATGTACGCTACATCTACGGTTCGCTATATGTATGTTACATATTCTGCTCACTATCTGTACGGCTCCCTACATCTTCAGTTCGCTACATGAAATATGAAAATCATTTGTTGAGGAAATTAGCGCATGAATCCTGAAGGTCAGATACCACGTAAATGATGTTTTTCTAACAAAGAAAATTTACTATTAACAGGCCTTGCAGAGAAAAGCTTTCAACGCATCAAGTTGGTTTCTGCACACAATAAAAAATATTTTCAACGAAAATGGGAGAAAAGTGCAACCGTTACTGAAATATAAATGTCTTCTTTCCACAGAAAACAAGTCATTTCTTTGCATCAAATTCGCGAGTTTTTTCCCGAGTGGCGACATGTCAACAATCAATTTGGCCAGGGCTTGTGGGACCCTCGGAGCCGAGGCTCATGTTCTTTGCACCAAATAAATGGAGCTTTGGTCCGATATTCTCTCTGCTACCAGCGTCGAGGTCTAGTCCGGGAGCATGTCAACACAAGAGCGAGTGTAAACTGTCCTGATTTTTGCAACATGAGTTTCCCATCGAGCGCCGGAAGAGAGACAATATGATGCACCTAAGCTGACGAAAAGCACGAACGTCGAAGTGTCCTCGGAAAAATTCTGATATTCGGTTCGTTCAAATTATAACATGAGCAAAGTTTGATCGTCTCCTTCTACAAAGCAATAAGTAATGACCTAATTTTTATGAAGCTCATGTATGTCTCATCATTCAGGGTTCATTAAATTTTGCTGTTTGCTAAACTGATCTTCTAAGCCAATTGACTGAAAATGTAAGTTATTTCGTGTCTCAGATTTGAGGAACTATTTTCGTTGCTCATGTGGCTGCCCGGACTTAAAATGTAACATAACGGCACTCGTTTTGCAGGGCGGTTGCGTGTGAGGACGTGACTGAAATATAAGAGCTACAGTAATCCTTGCTTAGGCGTATCTAATGTATCTCCAGCTAAAGATACCAAGCGTGACCCTGACCGAAAGAAGCCGACAAGATGACCTGCGATATTCTTGTGTAGGTAGTTTTACTTGAACGATAACATTCTTCAGAGCTTCTTGAAGCTTAATGATGAAACAAAGAATTAGAGGATTATATTATTTGCTTGCTTCAGACCAACTAAAATTTCTTTACTGTCAATAAAACTAGAGACTTTGGGACTTTTCTCATGTCAACTCTCATCTTACCAACGACTGCATCATTCCCCTTTTAATTCACCTACCAGAATATTTCTAAACGCCAAACATTTAACTTGTCAACCAGCTCCAGCTTCCGATAAAGAATATTTCGTCTTGTTCATTTTTTGTGTTGGAAATAGAATAAGTAGACAAAGAAGTTCACAGATATCGTTCGTGTGCTTTATATTTCAGGCTATATTCTGTTTTTGATAGAGTTATTGGTTAAGCATTCAGCAATTTATTCAGGTTCAAGGTTAGATATCTAGTCGCAATGACTTTTCCAGTCATATTCTGTCGTATCCAGACTGTTCGAGTCGCATCCAATCACTTCGTGACTTTTACTGTCGCATCCAGACTTTTTCAGTCATATTCCGTATCCAGTCGCAATGACTTTTTAAGATGTAAATTTACGTGCATGCAATGAATTGATATTCAAGTTTTTGACAAATCGTATTTCGCAGCTCGAGTTTACAAAACAGACTGGGGACAAGTCACGTCCATGAATATCCGCAAACACCGCAGGTCTAAATTTCCATTGGCAGTCTTAGTGTTGCCAGAAAATCTTCAGTTTTGTTGGTGTCCTTGATTTGGTGGGTGAAACATGAAAAAAGGAAGAACCTTATAAAGTGGGATACTTGTTTCGTGTACATTTGCAAATTAGAGCCGTTCTTGCGTGGTTAAAGTGAAGCACAATTGCTTAATAGTCACGATGTTTGCTTATTTATTTTTTGGGCTCACCAATATGATTGCAATTTTCCTTCTAGTCTCTGTGATAATAATAATGACACAAAAATTCTTCATACATTTTTGTACAATGAGTTTAAATTTGTTGGCTTATCCTACAATATTAGGAAATTAATGCATTCGGAGTTCTTTACTAGGTTACTGTATTCATTATAAGTCCAACTCTGTGTTTCGCTCCCCAATTTTTGGAAAAATGTAGAGAAAGTGCAATGCACGTTACGATTTAGTACATAATAAACTTTGATATTGAGGACATAGTCAGCTGTTATGCTATTAATTTCTTTAAAATTATGAAGGAAATGTTGGTATGCCCTGAAACCGGGCAGTATACGGTAAACTTGTGCTGATTTAAACCTCAAATCGTGACGGCCAAGAGTCCTTTCATTTGTCCCGGCTCTCGCTGCTCACATCGCGCTCCATAAAGCGCGTCGTTCAGCCTCCAGAATGCACCATTAGGGTTCCAATGCCTCCTGCGCCCTCTAGAGCACCCAATTCAAATCCAGACTCGGAATGGCCGCTTTAATCCTACCGTGCGAAGCTGCTTCAAGCCTCTTTAATAACCTCTAATATGGGACCAGCACAGCAGCTTGATCTATAGCTGACTTGAATTTACGTGCGCTGACTCGACTTGTCACAACTCGATTAACGCCTTCGTGATGCGCTGCCAAGGCTGTTTAGTTCAACTTTGAGCACTTTCTGCAAGGCCATCTCGTGTTATGGCTCAGAACATTTTCTTCGCAAATTGCTCCGCGTTCTGAAAAAAATTAGTTTACCGTAGCACTGAAATTGCTTGTCTTGTGTCAAGATTTTGCTACCGGTTTTCGAGGAGTAGAACGAGCGGGAAATTGTTTTCCGAGGCCAGGCCTCTGCCTATAAATTACATTTTCTTCACGATGACGCTCTCAGAGACCGCCTGGGCTATACTGGGAGCTCGTTGAGGAATACTTTTATGGAAATTGCTCAATTATTTATTGAATGTCTGCTAGGGATTGATGCAGAGAATCGTGAAAGAATAACATCGTGATGAAGCAAAAATTCCATTAAATTGACGCTGCTTAAATCATACATTTATGTACAAATGACGGTTATGACTGCACATTAGATTACCTTAGATTCAGCTACGCCTTCGAGACTTTTATATTTGGTGCTAATTTTACCTTTTTCAATTTTCATGCCTTCTTCTCTGATGATTTTTTTTTCTCTTCCTTTTTAACTTGTTCTTGCTTTGGCCAGGGGATCGTGTGAGGGAACACACTTTGTGCATTGATTCTCCGTTCTCCTAAATCTATACTTTAATGGTCCCTTCACTTTCGGTATGAAATAGTCTGAGTTACTAAAGCGCTGCTATCTTCATTACTGCTACTTCTGTTGCTATTTCTATTGCTATAGCTACGCTCTTACGTGTGTTGGAATTTACATTTAACCACATTCAAGGCAGTGGCTTACAAAAAGAATTAGCATGAAATCCCTCAGAAAAATCAGACAGTGAACTAACTCATTTCATCAAAGCAGCGAGTCTTTAGCGTCAGCCAAGAAATTCAAAATTGTTATATCCTCGGGTTCCGGGAAATTCTTATCGAGATCTGAGACTGTTTGAACTGTAAGTCCTAAATTTATTACAGAAGTCGTGAGATGAAACGGATTTGCGGAAAGCACTTCCTTAAGCCTAAGCGCGATCGCTGGCTCTGAATGTTTGTTGACTGGAGGATGCGCTGCACGTGTCAACTGAGGTCATCGACACAGCCACAGTTTGGTCGTTCGTGACGTTGACGATGAGGCTAGAAAACTCGCTGTTTTTGTCATAACGCCTTTATCAATATATGAGATGTGATTTGATTTATCTGATAGTTTACCTCAGCTATAGATAAGCCTTCAGGGCTTCTGTCTTTCGTGCCTAATTGGCTTCTTACAGTGTTAGCTACTTCTTTGCTACCTTTTCTTGGCTATTTCTTCTTTTTCACTTTTAATTGCTTGTTTCTATTCGAAGGGGATCGTGTTTGGGAACACATCTTGGGCAAAGATTCCCTACTCTCTACAGTCCATAACAATCGGTCACTTCTCTTCGCTCTCTTTCGATTGCATTTCATACAGATCTGAATTTTTAAACTAACTTATGATCTAATCTAATCACGATTCGTCAGCAAAATATTACAAAAAAGATGGTTCAGGGTCACAATTTATGTTTGCACAAAAGCGCCATATGTGTATTCTTTAGTGTGCTGGTGAACGTAAATTTCGAATGTACCCTCAAACTAGTGTCCTCTAGTGCAATGTTTATCGCCTTGAATTGCATTTAAAACTCATTTTCTGCATTTAGGACAGTCATAATTGGCATTTAAGAGTTTGACACACCAAAAAAATTGAATATGATCATATGATTTAGTAATGTTAAATTGCTCTCGAGATACTTAAACATGAGAGCAAAAACCGTAGACTTAAAGAACGCCATTGGCGCAATCCTGCATATTCCCGCTTCTGAGTGTGAATTGATCGTAAACATTCAAGTGTGTACTTCTTTGTCTTTCAGCGTTGGTGTTTCGCAGTTTTTCAGTATTTCGAACGTGTTTTTTCAGCAGTTGCATGATTGAGATTTAGAGGTTGGAGGAAAGGATGAATCCTTCACGGGCAAAAATGTTCGAGATCTAGTTCCTCCCTATTTGTGCATTCATGGTACCAGAAGCTTTGTTTGTTAACCACGAAGCCAATCATTTTATTTTCGTTTTTACCGGGTCTGTTTGAGGTGATATTTCAATTTTTTGTTCATATCTGCCCACGGAGAGTTTTGCTGACGTGTGTACTCTTCTATGAAGATAAGGGCAAAGTCTTTCGAGCACCGTTCCTTAAGAGTTGACCCTTCACAAACCCAACACTGAAGGTTTGCAGTTCACGTCCACGTAGAGGGAGCGAAGAGATAGCCCCGTTATGGGTGTTGGCCACGCGCTTTCGCTCTATAAATCCCATCCAGAAAATATGGCCAAGCCAGGCCCACCTGCAGGAATTTTTATTGAAAACTCCGCGGTCAGATCCCGAGAATGTTGATGGTTTTTTTTGATGGATGATGCTGGAGTCGTACTGCATTCTTAGAACCTATTATCTCCTTTAGGTTATTTTATTTAATCTCTTCTGGAAATATAAAGAGGATTTTGGTCCAGGTTCAACCTAAAATATAAAAGAAATAATGGTTTATAGTATAGATGTGGAAACGAAGCTGTGAATAGAATCAAATTTTGTATTTAGGGCGTACAATATAAATAATTATCTTACCTGTTGGGAGATATAGAATTCATGTACTTTGCAAACTAGTTTTTGAAAATAGAAAAAATAAAATGCTGTTAGCCTGTGCTATTGCGTTCTCCGTCTGCGTACAGCGTAAACCTGCAAGGGGACTAAGTAAAAATAACAGTTCCACGGACGTAGCTCTCATTAGCATAACAAACGTGGTACAATTTGCGTGATCCTCTTAATTTGATCAACTCGATGCAGCTGCACATGAGAAACAATCCAGCTATTGATTGAACATCTTCACATTGTACAAAAGCCTAACCCATATAATTTTTTGCGTGAACTTTGAACAGTGGAACTTGGCCTTTTTATTTTATACTTCTGTGCATCACATTTTTAGAGATCACTATCTCATGGTTTTGACATATAGTGAAGCAATCATATTCTGAAGCTGCACGAACGCCTGTTGGACTAATGTCGTGCAAGATCAAGATTTTGTGTTTCCAAGTCACTTCCGCTCCTACATTTTGCTGTTCGAATAATGAATTGCTGGTACTAATGATTCTATTGGCGGATCTCGGCTTTGATGGGAGTAAAAAATTACTCTGCTTATAAAGTTAAATTAAAAACACAATACTCGTTAATGATAACTCAAATGAAAGCTTGCAAAAAGAAACTTTCAAAGTTCTTGAACTTATAGCTGGAAAGCACAGAGGAACTGATGTCCTGCCCATAAAACTATTACTTAAGAGTGAAAAAACCAATCGTTAGGTAGCACAAAGCTTACTTTTCACATTCTTCTCGTTAAGGCTTGGAAATTGATGAACACTATTACGTTTTTATTCTAGGATTCAAGATGAGGATAGAGCCCAATTAAAACGACTAGTGCATAGCATGAAACTTAATTATGTCGAGGAAATCATGCTTGTTCCCACCGACGACTTATGTTAAGCCGTGCTTTGAGGGAGATTTCAGATGTCATTCCCGGGAGAACATCACGCAGTCGGAGCCGCTCGTCACCTTGGCGTTCTACGGACGGAAAGTTTACTGAGACGTGAAGGAAAATACAGACACTGGAATCTGATGCAGATGAAAGTATCGGAGAATATTTGGCATCGTGCTGAGGAATTTAAGAATTTTTTTCTCTGTTATGCCTTTGGTTGCACTTATTATATGTTTATATACTAAATTAATTTTGTGGAGTATGAGTGCTTTTCAAATGCGAGTTAAGGAGAGATTTTTAAAGCTTATAGTACTACGTTTTTTAGAGAAGATTGAAAAATTTCTTCACTCTAAAAACAACCATTACATTTTTCATTTATGTTGATTCTAGTGCTTTAGAGAAAAGTTAGCAATTTCTGTACTATATGGATGAGTTTGTATTGTAACACTTACAGTGACCTCGATGTATGATTGTGATCACATTTCCTTTGCTTCTTGCGTGGGTTTTAGTGTGGCATCATGACTGTTGCGCGTGGCACCATGACTGTTGCGCGTGGCATCATGACTGTTGCGTGTGGCATCATGACTGTTGCGCGTGGCATCATGACTGTTGCGCGTGGCATCATGACTGTTGCGCGTGGCATCATGACTGTTGCGCGTGGCATCATGACTGTTGCGCGTGGCATCATGACTGTTGCGCGTGGCATCATGACTGTTGCGCGTGGCATCATGACTGTTGCGCGTGGCATCATGACTGTTGCGCGTGGCATCATGACTGTTGCGCGTGGCATCATGACTGTTGCGCGTGGCATCATGACTGTTGCGCGTGGCATCATGACTGTTGCGCGTGGCATCATGACTGTTGCGCGTGGCATCATGACTGTTGCGCGTGGCACCATAGGTGTTGCGCGGGGCACCATAGGTGTTGCGCGTGACAGAATGAGTGTTGCGCGCGACAGCATGAGTGTTGCGCTTGGCATCATAGGTGTTGCAGGTGACATCATGGGTGTTGCGCGTGACAGCATGAGTGTTGCGCGTGACAGCATGAGTGTTGCGCGTGGCATCATAAGTGTTGCAGGTGACATCATGGGTGTTACGCGTGACATTATGGGTGTTGCGCGTGACATTATGGGTGTTGCGCGTGGCAGCATGAGTGTTGTTCGTGGCAGCACGAGTGTTGCGCGTGGCATCATGAGTGTTGCGCATGACATCATGAGTTTTTTGCGTGCCAGCATCAATGATAATTTCAGTAAAAACCTCTTCCAATCAAAACCATTATAAAATTTTAACAAGACAATATATTAAAACCAAAAAATGGGCCGGTTGGTTCATTTCTGCTGCCATACTGTATTATTTATTGGAGAAATGATTTTATTTTGTCCTTTCATAAATACAAATAGCGCATTAGGTGAAGAGGCTGTATTGTCAACTAATTAGAAACGCAAAATTCAAAGGTAACTTAAAGCTACAGACAATTTTATATTCAATCAACTCTATAAGGTATGACTGGAGTTCACTAACGCGATACTTGCTTCAATGCGAATGTTGTTTCTTGTGTAATTATTATCAGCGATTTTAATGTACGACTTTGACTGAAATTTCGAGAGCAGCCGCTGCAATTTGAGCAAAATGATTTATAGGCTTTATAGTTTTATGAACTTGTTTTTTGAGTATGATCCATTTGTCCATCACCGACTGACTTCTTTTTACATCGAGCATGCGCTTCAGCCCAGCCCTAATCCCGCATGCACACCGAGGATATTTTTTTCATGACCGCGAACACCTTGGAGTTCGGCGTAAGCGTCAACGCGCTTAGTGATGCCGTGTTTTGATCGCGCCCTCAATTTGGCAGCCGGCCGCCTCGATGCTAGGATTCTATTTTCGCTCGACTTCTTCTTTTCTGGCTGCGTGGAGCAGAGCCGGAAATTAAGAGCAGCAAAGCGGTCTTTTAGAAATTACTCACCAGAAAACCGGTAGTGGAGGCTCGCCTCCAGATAAAAAGACGCCGCGAAACACGCCGCGGTTTCCTCTAAAAATCCAAAATACACGCACTGTAAACCAGGGCTCTCACACGTTTCGTTCGGCGGACGAAACGTTACGATCTTGTCCAAATGAAATCTTCTAAGGTTTTAGAGTCATACAAGCGGAAAGTGTTGATGAGTTAGACGGAAGAACTCCAGGAAATGAATGAAAACATATTTTACTTTAGACTTTTATCAGCCTTCTAGGGTAACATTTTAAGAGAGTCACTTTGTGGCCATCGCATGCTAGACTTTATGGGTTTGTGTGTCAAATTTCCTTGCTCTAGTTTCAGTACATTAAGTTCATACAATTTATTTAGTTCCTCAGGGACGAGAAGCTGCTGAAGTGTTTTTGGAATTTCCAACAAATGACAAAACCGGATGCCATCCAAGCAAGCGGTCTGACTTGAAATAATTCTACTAATTATCTGAATGTTAGAATATTATCTAAGGATCCTTAAAGAATAGAAAGCATTTACGTTATGAATTAGAGTCAAACAAGTGAGTAAAAAAGCGTAGATTCCTGTTGGATTTCTTTTTCTACTGCATAGGATATTCCTTGCATCGGTCTGAAAAGATAGTAACAAAAACGTTATTCCCTCTATTTTTCCGTAAGCATGGAAGTAAAATAATTTTCTTTTATTCCAAACCACTCAATTTATTCGATGTTAAATTTCCCCATGTTCTAAACCAGTGCAAGCTCAGTTTCTTTTTCCAATGAAACTTGAGATTGTTCTGAACTATCCAGCAGCTTCTCTTTCCCTGAATCCATTTACAAATAACTTAGAAATTTTCAGTGGTATGACTGGAATTCTCCACTTGTGTATGTGCAAATTATTTACTGGTCATGAGAAGAATAATTATGTCATTGTTTGTGATTATTTGATAAAACAAAGCATCCACACTTTTACTTCATCAATGTTATCATTGCTGAACTTTAACCTAGTAAAAATTCATATTAATATGCAAAAAAAAAAACTGACTGTAAAAATACCCGTATGTCTTCCGTTCTTGCCTTTTTCTATTTTAGATTGGAACGCGCTTATCATTTCTATTACACTCAGTGACTGCTATCTCTGGCCGTATGACGCACATTTCAATAGGCGCATACTTCAATCACAAATTGTGTTGAATTTACCCTCAAATAATTTTAGTAATCGAAGAAAAATCCAGCAAACGCAAACTCAAAATCGTAACTTTTGTTCCGTGAGCCACTTTATATAAGCTCTAGCCTCAAAAATTGCACTTTACTCCGTGTGCAATCTGTCGTCCCGTCCTTTGTTGCTGAACGAAATAAAAGCTGCTACTACCTTGCGTAGCTTCGCCGCATCTTTTGGAGCTTTGCTGGTCTGGTACTTCGGCTCATCGTAAATCATGACTTGCGACCTCATTGGGGAAATTAACGACTCAAATGTGCCGTGAGAGAGGCTTTATGGAGTTATCGTCTCCAATTTAGTTATAAAATTAGTTCCGTTCAGCCACTACAAGTCGAGCAGTGAGCTCGCGACATTGTAGGGAAGCGACCTCGCAAGCAGAGTTCCGCTCCCCTCGACGCGGCATTGTTTGCATGAAAAGTGTCTCCTGCTCCTCTTTTCTTAAGACTGGAAATATTAACGCGAACCAGTGTTAATTATCATTCCACAATCACATAAAGATTCGCAGGGTTGAGAATACGATATTTTTGCTCTGTCTTCGTTTCAAAACGCTCGTTCTATGATGCAACAACAAATTCGTCGTTAGACAGTTTTTACCTCACAAGATGTTTATGAATTCAGAGAAAATTCTTTATTTGTTTTCCGGAACATCAAGAACTGGAGTTCACTTTTGCGCCACTTCAGCTGACGATATAACCTCAAGAACCGGAGGAAACTGCAGTGCTCGACGCGTAAAACAGGAGACATTTTTACAATTGGGCATTTTTAGTGAGAGCAATCGTGTACGACGGACAAGACTGCCTTAATTACGTGCGGCAGCTCTGCAATATGCCGTCAAACGACCGATTCTTCTGTAATTACTAGCAGCACAGCGCACGTTTTTTCACTGATGGAGATCAAAGCGGGGTTTTCGCGAGCGGAGAACACTGAATCATGGGTAACGACGTATTCTATTTTTTCACAGCAGTTGCTTAGTATAACGGCTTTTACCATCGCGTACGAATGCGTTTCAAATGAAGGCCATGAAGTATGATTTGTGTGGAAACCCTTGAACGAATTTCGATGACGTATGGAGAGGACATCTCCATGTTGCGGTTTTGAGTCACGAACTGCCTTGCTGACAACCATAAACTCATATTTACACACTTCTACGTTTTAAAACCACATCAGCCTTTCAAATGTAATCCAACACGTATACACAGCTTTATTGAGTCAGAACACTCAAAATTTGGCCCAGTTGGACCCTGTCTCGCATAATTAGAGCTAGCGACAGACAGGACGAAACACACCCGGAAAATTCGCTCGCTTCTCTTCAGCGGTAGGTGGCCCGGGAGACGTCAGTCGGAGGTTGGTTTTTGCATCAAAACGACAGGATAATTTAGGAGGAGCATTAGCCTCGACTCTGAGGGCAATATCGTGCTGTCATCTCGAGTACCTCGGCTTTGCGGCCGCATGGCGTCCTTGGTAAATGTTAGAAGCGAACGCGGGTCTTTGAATGCGAGGCGAAATGAACTCTTTCCCGAAGGGTCTCAAATCTGCTGCGGTAAAGCAACTGTACGCTAGTTAGGTTTTGATTCAAATGCATCTCGATGGAAAATTTACCTGAAGTTTCCGGAGTTCAAATGGTGTGCAATGCTCGTTTAAGAAATTCAAAAGTCTTTTTCCGGACAAATTTATCTTCTTGAAGAATTACTGCCGTTATTTGAGAAGCTACTATACACAGCTACCCTTCCGGAAACGTTCTTTAAAATGATGTACCAATGCCCTGCGAGGGCGCTCGACGTTACCGACTTTTAACCTTTTATTTATCACGTGCCGGGCTTATTTTCTTAACTGTTCGGAACAGGCGGAAAAAAGTCGAGTGTTTCGGGCATGGCCGCCTGCGATGCTCCAGTGCAGGTCTCACGAACCTCTGGCAATTTCGGTTTACGGCGTGCTTTAGGAGGACGATCGTCCGCCACAGACTCCGAAAAGTAGTCGCCGGGCCAGACTCTAAAAAATGGAGACTTGAGAACAGACGCCGCAGTTGCTGTAGTTTTCGCTTGAGACCAGGCGAAGCTCCCTCAATGAAAGCGAGGAGCTTCAGCAGAAAACTGTGTCAGCAATAATGTAATGTGGAATATGGTAAACTTCGTTTCCCAGTTTGAGAGTAGACAAAGCTTTCACAATGAGGGGAAGGGGTTCTAACCAAAAAGGCCGTGCTATAAACAGTTGTGTGAAGACATTTTATGATTTTTATGATAAATTTTGTTTTCTACATAGGCGATTTAAAGGCAACAGTGAAATTGATATTGTAACTGTGCACCGTCTCGCTAAACACAGTATCGTCTCGTTTCACAAATGAGTAAAAATTCAAGCTTTCGGGTGAATATTCATTTTTATAGCGTATACATTCGTGCGCCCTTCATGATATTGGCCGAGTTTTCAATTCGGCTGACATAAAGGCACCATAGTGTCCAAGATAATTTTGTTTGCTGCGTGAATATTTAATGAAATGTACTAAAAAAATCCCGTAACTAGACCGGCTTGGGAACAAGTTTCAAATTAGGTTGGCCCATTTTCAGACATCGATTTAGGGGAACAAGAAAATGAGAAAAAGTATTTTTTTCCTAATTTATAGACGAAAAGTTTTGTAAATTTTATGTTCATACCCGTAGGATGTTATTTCCTTGCCTGTTTTTCCATGGAAATTTCTTTTGCTGCTCAGTATGGAACTCTGTTGAATATTAATTTTTGAAGAATTTTTTAAGGGAATCAAAAAAATGCTTCATGTTTGCCGGGAAGCAAAAAATTACGACCTATCTTAAGAGAAATCCCCACTGTAAAATTACCTGCTTGATATTCAAATGGTTGAAAAATTCGAAAATTTCGTTTGAAACTCAAAGCGTCATGTACGTGAACTAGAATCCTGTTGCCTTCGTCATGAGCCATTTTGTTCTCCCAGGCCTATGAGCTAATGATTCTTTATCTTTGCTTCCTTTCCGATCGGTTTTTCAAGGTTCTATACCATGTCTATTTCAAATGTCTAATATGAATGATTTATGCTTACGGCATTAGTTTTAGTTACTTCAAAGAGAGTTAAATAATATCATGCTAAAATATCAAGTAATTCAAAATATTTATTCAACTAAAGAACAATTTAAAAAATTTCTTTCGGTCCACAACTTTAACAGCAGCTATTGTTTTGGAAATCAATTGGCTAATTGAATTTTGCAACATCAGGATGCTCGCCGATCAGCGACCGTTCACTTCTCCGACGGGATAACTGACAAAAAAAAATGCAATTTTCAGCTTTTTTACATGCGTCAGACGTCTGACTACCCTCGGGAATTGTTGATTTATTTTAAGAGAGGTCAGGGATGAAAGAATAAACGTGTTCCAAGCTCCAATGTGTCCAATGCTCTAATTTGACGAGTTTACTCGTTCAAAGTTGATAAATACAAGTTTGGGGAAAACGAGATAGCTCGTCTTTGCCAGGAAAGGGGTTAACCCTTTAACGCCCTCGAGTCCTATTTCATATCGTCCCGTTTCATAAAGCTCTGCTAGTTTTTCATTAAAAGAGAAATGCAACCTTATTTCAGAGATATATAAGGATGCAGCTAAATTTTGAGCAAAGCTAAATGGGACTTGAGTGCCAAAACAATTTGATCGCTGAAGGATTCGTAAAGGAGCTGCCAGCCTGGGGAGATCCACTCGTAAGCTCCGCCCGTAAGCTGCATGCAGCCTCAATATTTCACATTGCAACGCTCTACCGCTCCTCAGAACTAACATTCTCATTACTGAAGCCTAGAATGCTACCTCTGGAATGAGAGGATGATCTTTGAGCTCCGCATTTCACACCGGAAACCGATAACACCCAACGTTGGAGGTGCATGAAAGCTTAATTTCATTAAAATTTCTCTTTTCTATTTCTAGAAGATGTTTCTACAACCTTCTGTCGGTGTTGGGAAGAACTGGAAGCCCTCCGATATTGGGCAAGAGCTCAGATTTGAAGCATATCAGGGAATTCGCGATGATGCGGTCGTGTCGTGATATACTGAGAGAGTAATCCTAACTTATATTTATCTTCTGAGTGTTTTTGAGAACATTACTTTGAACTTAAGTCGCTTACTAACTGATCTTTTTGTGTAAAAATAACTAGAGACGACTTTAAATACTAGGGTATTTGTCCCAAATTTACTGTTCATTGATGGCTTATATGTGGTCACGACAGCTCACGCTGTATTGCAGTGCCCACTCTTCGGTAGTTGATTAGCTTATATAAATGGGTGAAAAGAGGAGCTGATACCCTACCAGCACTCATCATGTGTACATAGTTACGACTCTAAGATAATGGAAAGAAAACCAAATTGTTCTCAAGTGTGATTTTACGAAACAGCTGCCCTTCTCTTGGGGTGCAATAGGTGCAAGAGTGTATTATTTAAGATAAGAAAAATAAATCGTCAGACGTTTAAAAACCGCCTTTCTTGATGCTCTTTTACTACAATGTAACAGGAGACCCTTTATTAATACCGATTCTAAAGTGAGAGATATTTTAACGACAAATTGTACGTGGATTAAACGTGAAAATATTTTTCAAGACAAGATACGCATCTGAATAAAGTTCTTCAGGTTCATATTTGCTATGGAGTTATGAAATACCTTTACAAAACTCGTCTAAGTTTTTTAAGTGACGTCGACCTGACGCACTCGTCGATGGGGCAAGTTTAGATAAGAAGAGGAAGGAAAGGCCTATGCAGCGAGCTAACAGTTGCGCTCGTATTTAGCGTTTTTCTCCCTTAATGACCAAAGTTACGTAAGCTTCTCAAAGTTCTCTCATGTATTCTCGGTTCAAAATTCTATTTTGCTCGAGCACAAATGTAAAGAACCTCGCTGATGTTGACTGACTCGCGAATTAATTAACAGAGAACGTTTTTTTTATCGGTGACGCTGTTGCAATCGGTTGAGAGTGATAGTCGAGAAAATTCTGCCTCTCTGATCAGAACGTCAAGGTGGAAGGAGTCTGTGTACGGCGACCTAATCAACTGGCGTACCGAAGTTGCTACAAGCCTCGCTCGAGTTAATTAAATTCGCGGAACTGACGCTACAAGAGACTCATGAAATGCAAATCCAAATCCATTACTCGAGTCTAAATAGGGAACCTGGCTCCTAGAGGGCTGCTGGAGACGGGCGCTTTGGCATTTGCAGACTTGAACGTTGCGACGCCTTTGTGCGTCTTCGCTGTGGTAATTATGCGGTGTCAATGTTGGCCCGGCTGCTTTGGTGCTCAAATTCCAGGGTGAAAACAAGCCCCATTCGTGGAAACAGCTCGTACGATAATGTTGCTAGTTATGCATCAAGGTTTTCTACTTAGGCAGGAAATTGTTGATGAATTTGAACTTCGAGAACGACACGATCATGATGGTTAATTTCAAAGAAAATGTTGATCTGCGGAATAATTTCTATTAAAGTACTCAGCCCCTATACTTTCATTGCTATTACGCTAATAAAAAGGCCGTTTATAAATGTTAATTTTTATAATTTTAGTCGTAATGGGAGCCATTTCTATAGCAGTTTATACTTTAAAATTCAAATTGCAAGAGCAGATGCCCTTGATTATAAAAAATATCTTTAACCACCATATTTCTGGAGGAAGATGTGCACCATCGTGTCCGATCAATGCCCACTTGGTCTTTCCCAGCAGACGATAGGCATCGTTGTAGCACTTGCTTGTTTCTTAACACGTTGACTTCGATTCTCTTCACGGGTAAAATTACATGCCGACAAATATCTCTAGTGTGAATTTACAGATGGAGGATTTTGGCTTCACAAAGTTGGTTACTCTATTACTTTTCTTTCTAATCAGAACTAGCTTATGCGATTGATGAACACGAATTTGAAGCAAATTCGAAAATTTGTATTTATACATGATGATACTTTGATTACATTAGGTTAGGTTAGATATATGTATCATGTATGACCCACTTCGGAGGCAAAGTGTTAAGAGAGCTGATCGGAAGTTCATGTATGAAAAGCAAAACTGTAAGATTTGATAATTGAAATTGCTCGCTTGCAGTGCTGACGCTGGCGGAGACCTAGGACGCCGTTTGATCAATTCACACGTCACAATTTGGCTCGGCTATTGACATGACCCACACTCGCTGAATTTTTGCGAAATTTTTATATATATATGGAAAAACTGACGCCAAATACAGAGCGTCCCTGAGAAAAATCCACCCACACTGTGGTCTCCCATTACTCATATACTTTATTTACGTTCCAGGCGGAACGATTCCACGCTTTTTAGTTGTTACGTAACAATCGTAACATAATTTTCTTAAATTTATCCCATTAAAACTGTTTCCATGATCATATGTACAAATCTAACCAAAACAAAATGTAGCAGTATTGGGCAATCCAAGAGTGAATGCATATTTTCGGGACAGCTGCCCTTCTCTTGGGGTGCCCTGTGCGAGTTCACTGTCGAAGGGTCGGGTGGTGCCCGACAGGGTGTTTGAGAAGGTCTATTGGGAAAATAGAACTTAACCCTTTCTTGATCAGAAAAACGTTACGGTCCGAATTCATTGAGATGCAACATGATTTTTGTAGAACCATAAATGTAATCTTATTGCTTAGATACATAAGGCTGCAGCTGACTTAGTATAAGGCTAAATACAATTTGATTGCAAAAAATAATTTGGTCGTTAATGGGTAACACGTTTCCTGCGGCGATGCTATTTTTCTATGGCACAAAATGACCCACCGAAACTCACATCGCTGAAGCTGTGCTAAGTCGTGAGATCGCTAGAGACCAAAGCGCTCTCATCCAACTCGTCATTGCGAAGTTGTCTGGATGAAAACACGAGCGTCGAAGGCCACTTGGTTTTTCCTGAACGACGGAGCCCAAGACGGGAGAAGCAGGGCGAGGTCTGCCTCGTGCTTGGCGGGCTTCCAAAAGCGCAACCTTGGCTCCGAGTCCTGAATAAAGTCAATACTGCAGACCCGGGCCCCAATGCTCGGGCGCCATCTTGTGAACGCGCGTCCCGACCACTTCCCGAGACTATAGGTCACGGCTATCTCAGTAATATTGAGCATCACTTCCACTGGCAAGAAATAGTTCCCGGCGCAAGTGAGACGTATACTTGGGTAGCTGCGAGTTCAAGCTACTTAATAGAAGTTTTCGTGCATTCATGCTACTCGCTCAAAAGTTTAGTTGTATTCTCGCTACGTACAAAAGTTTGATGGCATCTATGCTGCTTGCCTCAGTCCAGCATCCATGTTACCGTACAAAAATTACATCGGAAATTGAGCTTCCTTTGCGAAGCGGAGTTTTATTAAGAAAATAAAACCAGTGAGCAGATAGGAAATATTTTTTATAAAAGTTTACCTACATTCACGCTACGTAAAAAAGTTTAATAGTATCCATGCTTATTTTCACCAGCTTAGCTGCATTCACACAGGGGCTTTTTTAATGGCACGAATACTTTTACTCCTTGCAATATTAAACAGTACATGACTTTGACCTGGGAAAATTAAAGGGTACTGACGTCCGAGTGGAATTTATGATAAGATGATCAAACAAGTTAAAAGGCGGTCTATGACCACAATGTTTAAACAGGCATGGTATTACTGGGAAGATCACTGAATTGTTTAAATAAAAATACGCTGATCAATAATTCAAGCTCTGAATAAGTGACGAGAATGAAGTACAAACTTTAAAGGCTTATCATCAGAATTGTTTTATCTGAAGTGTTGCTGTTGCATGATAGTTGTTCATGAAACTCAGAAACGACGCAAGAAAAATAAAGTTCTATGATGTGAATTTTCCACGAAATTTCGTCGATATTCGTTCCTCAGCACTATCTTCTTGGCGAACAATTTCAAGTATCTGATGCGTACTGTTACAAATATTCGGTACGTCTACTCATTTAGTGATTTTTTTAATTTCAAATTTCTGACACTCATTTCTTTTATCCAAGGAAAAGAAGCATTTTATTCACGATTTTTTTATCTTTTCTATATTTCCCCTATTTTTTCTTGGACCAACATGCCCGAAGCTCTGCACAGCGTTGGTAAAGGCACAGAATGTACTCTGGAGGTGCAGCAAGTGTGCTGCTAGCCCTGCTGAGTGTTCACGTCGTAACGTGTCACTGCATTTATGAGACTGCATAAAAGTGTGCTCATAGAGAACTTTGAGAGACAGCAAATCTCAATGACACAAGGAAAAAGACTTAGTTCACTTTATGACCCTCAGGAGGTCTTGGAATTTAAAAAGGTAGCAAACGCTGAAAAGTTTAAATGTTCTTGGTTATCATTTTACTATCTTTCTGGTGGCAACATTTTATCAACTCAAACCAGGCGTTCTGGTTGAAGGAAGCTGTAACTAGCCCAAGGTTTCCAAGTCCAAGAGGTCTGTGAGGGCTTAACCCATTGCTTTAAATTATTTTTTAAAATCTAGTCCATCAATAAAGTTTTATTTTTCACCGTGGTTCAAAAACTCCACTCGCGTTACGCTTCTTAACGAATTATTCAATCGTTCGGTTCATGATTCTGCGTTTATTTTCAGCACCTTCGAGTCTTAAACGAGCATGGATGAAAATTTTACTTACTGATCTGCTCGTTCAGTCTTTGATAAAATATAAAGCAATCAAGATGGGCAGTGTCAAATATTCAATTCATACTCAGGCATTCTTCCCCTAGGTATGACGATGGTCACCTGTGGGAACCCTTCAAATTTCAAGAGAGGGTTTTCATGTTTTTCCCAGAGCTTGTGCCACACGAATGTCAGGCCTGAGCGGGTAAGAATTTACCAATTATGGAGCAGCTTTTTAAACATCCAAACAGTATCAAAGCTCGATACGGTGTGACGTTGAGCAATGCGCGCTCTTGAAGCCCCTTGGGGTCTCGGGGGGACAGAGGGGTAGCAGTTTGTATACATCGCAGACGGGGCTGTGGCAGGCTTCACTTGAGCTAGGATGCCCGAAGCCAAAACTTTAAGGACCAATCGCTGTAAGTGCCGGTGGGAAGGGAGCCAACATCGCCGGCAGCTGTCGGATGCAAGAAGACGTTGATCTGAAATTAAGGACGCGACTACCGTATTTACGACCATTTCGCTAGGCTTACTTTATAAACACTAACATTTTACCGGAGATGCAACCCGCCGTTGGGTTATTTTCCCTAGATAAAAAGCTTCGGCGCAGGAAACTTGTTAGTTTCAACGTGGTCAGCTGATGTTGAGGGACTGGAGCTCTGAATCCTTATTTCAAATGCGCGAAGCTGTTCGCCTTAAATTTTACTTTTTCCTTAGTGTTTACATACTGGAAGTTTATACATTTTTGAGCTAAATTGTTAGAATTTCCTTCACATCAGCGTCTCCATCGCTGAGCGCGGGTAGAAATGACAAAAAATTCAGGAGTATCCTCATGGAACCCATATTATCTTTGCAAGAATGCTATTTAATTACCAATAACAATCACTCGTAACGAGGTATTAAACATGACATGTTAACGGCAGTCACTGACGAAATGTAGGCTTTCACAGCGCCTAAAGTTGGTGACGCTCCTTGTCTTCAGAAGTAAATAAAATTTAACGACTTCTTAATTCGGAACAGATACTTTTCCTCTACTTACCTCAGAATGAGAGTACACTTGAAATCGAAGCTGACAAATCTAAATTGGTAGTAGATCAAAGTTACTCGGGTCAAAACCCACAAAACCTCCGACCTCGACATCAGGGTTATCGTTTCACCAGTATACGAATCTCGACGTCACAACGACAATACCTATGTGGAAGCGTCCGTCAACAACGTCGTGAGGCAACTTTGAGCTAAGACTTCTTGAAGGGCAGTGCGGCAAGTCTCGGCCATATTGGAGATGCATAACCTGGTCCTTTGTACGCAAGTTTGTCCTCTGGGAAATCGGGAGTTGCGGGTCTTGCCATCGCAACTAATTGCTGACTTGCTCTAGGCCTCTGATCCGGCGGCTGTGCAGTTGTGTGCGGCTAAAACTTTTTGCTGGCCATCCTTTTCATTACAATATAACGCAAAAATGGTGGTTATTATGAAGTGTTGAATGCCGGTTATTACGAAGTGTTACTAAAAGCCGATTTGTTTGATAAAATTACAGTTTAGTAAGAGATGTTGTAGTTTACTCATGGATTGTTGTGATGTCTCCGTCAAGTTGGGGTGTAAAGTATGTAAATTGGTGTCTGTTAGATAATCTAACGGGTTCCATTTCTTATCCAGGTATTATAACTTGCAATTGAATCGCATTTTATCAGAATTTTGAATTTTATCTGAAACATGTTTTTGTCTTGCATCTCGACAGTAAGTTCAGTTGGAAAAAACTTTTTAAACGTCTGATACTCGGAAACCTTATCATTGTCTTCAGTTTAGAAGCATGACAAATCTTGACTTTAATTACGTGTTTTCAGTATATTATCCCAAAAGCCTTAAAATATGTTCATACTGCTTAGACGATGATAGACAAATGTATTTTAAACAGAAAACTAATGCACAATCTCATTTTATCTTGATATACCACCGAATAAAACTATGACCTTGCATAAATAATTTTGTTGTTTCTTTTCAGTGAATAAAATTTAGATTTTTCCTGTCATTAACTTTAGAAATTCCTTTTCTATCTCTTGGGTAGTGCTTCTTGACTTTTTCTCGTATTTTATCAAACTATCTTCGACGAAGTGAAACTTAGATATTTCAAAGCTAGCTTAGAATATTTCCTTTGTGTACAAACAACCTTGAATTCACACAGCTACTTCGCTGCTCGACAAGCAAGCAATAGGGTAACTAAGAAACAAAACCTCTTTGAGCGTAGCCCTTGCAAAAACGAATTTCAAGCTCAAATGATAAGCTTCGAGGAATGATCTCGGACGCCAGCAAGACTGAGTTTGCTTAGAGCAACACAGAAACTGGGGAAGAAGATTTGCTGGCTTTAAATCCTGAGAAGCTCGACCTCACACCGGCACCATGTTTGGGATGATGAACCCCATGAGCGCCGTCACCAGTGAGTCTATGTTTTGTATTTGGATTCCTTATCTCATGAGTACGGCGAGTGTACATGCTCGTAATTATCTGTATAACCCCACGAGTACGGTGAGTGTATATGCTTGTAATTATCTGTATAACCCCACGAGTACGGTGAGTGTATATGCTCTTTATTATCTGTTTAGAGTCATGAGTACGGTGAGTGTATATGCTCTTTATTATCTGTTTAGAGTCATGAGTACGGTGAGTGTATATCCTCTCCATTAAGTATGGTGAATTGATGCATTCATATTCTAAATAAATTAAGCAATCTTGTGTACAGGGAAAATCCAAGAGTCTATTTTTGATATACTTTTATGCTAAATCCACACTTAGTTATAGTGTTAGAGTACAATTATGCGTGCTGTTTGACTCACTTAATGAGCGAATTCCCACTGAATTTTGATGCTATCGGGGTTCCAAGCACTCTTTGGCACAGTGAGAGAGTTTCAAGATATACGTAATTCATACGAATAGAGTTTAGTACACGGTGTTTAGGTGCTCTCTTAATCATATAATTTTATATCCTATTGCGACAATGAATGGAGTTTGATAATAAAATCAAAAACCCATTGCGATAAAAAGAAACTATGTAGTGCATGTTGATCAAATCAATTCATTAAATTAATCGATGGATGACTGTTCTACTGCGAACCTTTCCTTCGTTGGATCTGTTGACACTGTGGTCTTCTAAGACATCTCTATAAGGGACTCTAATTTTCCAAACCAATGACACGATCAGTCGATTAGGTCGGCCTCCAAGCTTGCATGCATGTTGAGTTCACTTCACAAAGGACTCCATCCTTTCATTGCTGAAAATTATTCACGATTTTAAAACGCAAAAAAATATTGAATATGTTCACCAAATAAATATTCATTGGATAAAAGTATTTAGAAAAATAATTACTAGAAGCCAAGGTTGGTTAGTGTGCAGCCCTAAATCACCAGCTGTATTAACTATCAAAATTCGCGAACTGATACCATGTAACAGTTAGTTGTAATACTACCTTAAAAATATCTCATTACATCCCTTCTCCGTATTGTTAATTAGACCTTGAAATCACCGAAGCTACAAATAAATGACACGTGTAACTCTAACTTTTACTATGATACACATATGTACCAACAATAGTTCAGAGTAACGCGGTGAGCTCTATAACAAAGAGTATTTGTATATCACCCTAGCGATTATTTTGCAATCTTGTTAAGAAGAGAAATACCCAAGGTAATTGGACAGCTGGATGTCCATGCTGTGGATTTAAACTCGAGTAATTTCCCTACAAGTAAGCGCAAGCTTGCGTGTCCCGAGTGCTCAATGCTGGACATCTCCAGCTCCTTGATGTGCCCGCTGCATAATCCTGCAGGCTAGCGTGATTATGTTGACATAGGCTCTGTGAGAGCAGTCCTAAAACCCCTCTGCTTGGCTTCTGATTTCTCTTCAAAATGAGTTCCCTGAAAAATCTGCTGCTGTTGAGCGTTTTGAGTGCGCACTGGAGGCACGGAATTCAAGGGTTTGTTTCAATATTGGACCGCTCCATTCCCAAATTAGGAAAGCGGTCACGAGGGTCTGTTGATGGGAGGGAAGAATGTAGAATGAGTGAATAAATAATGTGAATTTTTATTGTTAGCTGATGTATTAAAGCTAAATTTCTATGACAGATACCTTAATGAAAATGAATGACTTACGACGTGCATTGTTCCGTGTGGGTATCATAAATTCTGTTTTTGTTTTATATCTTCCACCGAGCTTCCAGGCTCTCTACAGAAGATATTTAAAAAAAGTTCTCATACACTGACAAATGGGGCAAATCCCATTGTCTCCCCTGCACAACATTTCGAACAAGCCGTGCAGGGTTGTCGGCTGTACAGCCAGCACAACTAGACACAAAGTCTCGCCATTTTAACGACATCATTTCTCACGCTGGGCATTGTTCAGAGCCTCGAGACAAATTCAATGAACAAAAACGGAAGTTACGCGGCCATGGAAACTCCTTTATTTGGATCAAGTCAGGCCGAACTTTGCTGATCGTCAGCGGGTGATAGAGCGAGACTGGAAGTTGTGCAATAAGAGCGGTGGGCAAACACAAAACCCGCAGCACACTAACAACACGGCGCTATGGGGCTGGACGGTCGGCACTCGGCCACAAGAATGAACAGTTTGGTCAACACTGCTACAATATTGGATTATCCTGATTCGGTCGTGTAATGAGAGCCCAAAGTCAATAGACTCAGGGGCAATATCGGCTTTATAGAGTAGTTCTATGTTCTGTCTTTTTTGCTTCCTCTCTCCGATTCATAATGACGAACTTGTTCTCAGAGTTGTACTGTTATTAGATGGTCAGAGAATTTCTTTGTTACGAGATTGTTTTTTTTTCTTCGAGTATGGTTAGTGTATTTAATAAATGAAAATTCTTTATTTAATTGGATAAGATACCTGCAGTGGGTCTGGTACACAATAACCAGCAATAAATTGAGTTGCAGGAATCAGACATTTGAAAATCAAGAAGCTCGGAAAGCAGGTTTTGAGCAGCAAAAACTAACCAGTAGAAACTGAAGAGAAAGGGGTTGACGAAATAGCGATTAGATGAATAAGAATTATAAAGAGAGACGCCCAAAAAGTATGATACCAGCGGACGAGAAAGGAGTAGAGCGATAATGGAACGAATAGAAATTTAAAGGAAATTTGTTTGAAGAGATTCCTTTTTGCATGAACAGGTTCTTGCCGAAGCAAATTTTTCCAGGAAGAAAATCATTAGGTGTTAAAATCATGGCACTGAAATTTCGGGAACTTGGAAAATACTGGAACGAAAAATGTAAAAAAATAAATCGCAGAAACGTAAACGGCATTATAAGACTTTAAAATATCGGCACAAGGCCCCCAGAAGAAATTCAAATAAATATCTATCAGACATTAACTAATTTTTGGCGTTGTGAGAGGAACCCACACAGGCTTCAATAAGTGTGAACGACGCATATATAAATACATTGATTTATTAGTCTCCCTTTTAGGACAGCTCAAGTACCTGCATCTTGCCAAACATGTTCTATTCTGCAACAGGGGTCAATAGTTCCAAATACTCCAGCACCAAGACAGAGAAAGAAGGAGGAAGCAACTTCCACCTCGAATTTCCTTACATTTCTGGGATAGAATTCTATTCGGAATCTGCTCGTAACGAAGACCGTTGCTGACGCGCTGATTGCAACCATGCGTGGAAAAATATCTGGTCAGGACGTTCTCATGGCAGTGACTTTCTATTCTTTGCAATGCGATGACAGAGCGGCACAGCTCTGACGCTAAAGTTGTCTGAAGTTCCGCTTGTGATGCTATAGGCTCTGACGTAAGCAGCCCTTCTTCCCTCTTCTGTTTTACGAGGATCCGGAATCTATTTACTAGGTCCATTTACCTCAAGTCTTGATCTCCGGTGACCAGAGTTAATTTTTGATCATATAACAGACTAGTTATAGGTGAATGATTCACATTTGGGCTGTATTGCGCGTCTGAATTATACTTTGCGAGAGTAGTGCCAGGAAGGAGTTGTGCAGTGACGACTGTGTCCCCAGTAGAGGACAACATTATGTAGACTTAAGCTAAGCCGTTCTGAAGGCCCGCGTCATTGCGGTATGAATATTTTAACATTTGTACAGAGATCATTGGCGAGAACTTGGTCTATCAAGCCGTGTAGAATTGATGCCGCTTCTAGCTTTACGAGTTAAGTGGAACAACTCCCAAGCGAGATTAGAGGCGTTTCGAACTCAGACCACACGTGTGTGGGTTCAAGCAGGCGCCGGTCCAACTAAGACTCGTACTTTGAAAGCAAGGAAGCGCAGCTAAGTAGAAGGTGAAGGAATAAATGACCAGTGAGCAATGATGAGTTGACTCGAATTCAGTAGAAATAAAAATTGATGAGGATCCGCGCCTTATGCATATCTTGTTACGGTCACAGAACGAGGGGTATGCGTGTGGGGGCTTGCCAAAATGTGTTCCCAACGGCAGAGGCGCACTCCTCTCAAAAGTAAATTCCTGATTCCTGCCAACTTATGAGCCTATCATTGCAGGACGATTAAGGAAAAACCTAAATTCCGTATGTCAAATCTACTCAAACTTGGATTGCTGTTCTTCTACATTGTTTAGTTTTGATTTTACGGAGAAATTTGATAATTTTTGTTAAAAAGCCTTGATTTCCCTGGATAGATTTGAGGGCTCTTTGAATGAGGCTCTAATGGAGGAGAACGCGTAGCTTACTCCCTAAAATCGCCCACATTACAAGGCATGACGCGAAGTAGCATCGTTATCACGATAATCGAATGAAAATTGGTCATATTACGTTAGTCTGTCTTATGTGACTCGAATGCCTCTAATTCGGTATAAGTCGATACATTTTAAAAAGAAGTGAATGGAAAATTGGAATAAACCCTATATTATGGCTGTCAGGATAATAGCCTCTGAGCAAAACCTCCCGTCGCTGAGGTCAGCCATGATCACTAAAAAAATCGCACCATCAGTCCGTGTTTTAAAGTAGGCTTGAGATACAAATTGTATTTTTCCTTTAGTTTTTTCTTCTATTAGTATTATGGCATACGGATCTAAGGGTAGGTTTTTATTTGAGCTAATGTTGAATTCAGACGTAAAATCATTCAGTTTGGTGAACATTTTCAAGACTGGCTATTCAAAATCTATTTCATTGTACCGTACATTCACCCCGGAAATAATTTCATTTCATAGAGAAGCCACTTCACTTTAGCGAGCAAAATCGACAAGTGTTCATGGCCCTGGAACGACCGATTCCGACAGAGCCTCTTTTGTCTTGGCTCAGCGAAGCCATCGAGTCCCTGGAGAGCAGCCTCCGTCCCAATATCTTAACCTAAGCTCCTTTTTGAAGTAGCTACTCGTGACTGTGTTTCACTTGTCCGTCCGCAAGCCCTTCAATGAAATGATTGCTACCAGTTCTGAGGCTAAAAAATGATTGCTACCAGTTCTAAGGTTTTGTTTGTGGCCAGGCGAGACTTTGAGAGATTTAACGTCGAGCAAGGTTGATTGGTCGCCAGGGCTTAGAAGTCGACTTAGATATTCCGGCTGATTGCCTTTCCACCGTATTTAGTACGTAAAGGTTTCTCGAACTCATATCCCATTTTTGAAGGGCAAAATTATCAGAGAAAATTTTGATAAAGTATGAGACGTTTTTAAAATAGCTGTAATACGTATACCACGCCGGAGCCATTCTTTTTTATGGGTAATTATCCCCATTGATGCTCGAATGCGCGTAAAATTTGTTTTATAACACCATCGTTTACGAGCTAGCCCCGCTCCCGATCTTAAGGCGTGAGCAACATCAAAGAGCTCTGCCAGGGAAAGTATCGTCAACCCTATTAAAATGCTCGACACAAATTTTCGGTCCATTTTAGGAAGTCTTGCTGGAAGTAAATCTCTCCTAACTGGCTTCATTGGGGAACTTGCTGGCGTGTAACAAGTTTCGTCTGTCAGAGCACGACTTGACTTGAAGCATCTCTGTCCCGAACGCGATTGTGCCGATTACTTGATTGCATTGAATTGAGCGGATTGCACGGATTGTAGGACTGCATTGCAAAACGTGGATTACAGGATTGCATTAAATTGCGCTGATTGCAGGATTATATTGAATTGCACGGATTGTAGGATTGCGTTCGCGGATGGCAGACATTGCTTTGGACAGATTGCAGGATTCCATTGCATCGCGCGGATTACAAGATTGCATCGAAATGCACAGATTGTAGGATTACATTGTATTGCACAGACTGAAGGATTGCGTTGCATTGCATTGTGCAAATTGCATTGCTTTTCACGAAATGTAGGAGCGCATAGGGCGGGTTGCATGATTGCATTACGTTGTGCAAATTGCAGTATTGCATTGCATCGTGTGGGTTGCAGAATTGTATTACGCGAATTGCAAGATTGCGTAGCATTGCGCATATCGCAAGATCACATTGCATTACGCTGATTGCAAGAATACGTTGCATTGGGCAGACTGCAAGATTATATTGCATTGGGCAGATTGCAAGATTACATTGCATGATGCGGATTGTAAAATTACATTGCATTGTGCGGGTTGCAAGATTGCATTTCGCGGATTGCATGATTACATACAGGATTGCATCTCTGCCGTGAACAGGACAGTGCGAAAGTGATCGAAGCGATTAAAACTCTACAGCTTTCAAGTTCTCTTCCAACTTGACAGAGCTTTCGAATTTTGCTTGAATTGTTCGTTATTTATAATTTTTCAGTCACTTGATTTTGTGAATGAAATGAATTGAAATTGTGATGTGTTAACTTACTAGCATTAAAATTGTTCGCAGTTAGCGTGCATTAATTTTTTTCAGCCAAGATTTCACACGCTCAATAAAAAAACGTGCGTGTTCATGGGAACGAAGGGCGACAATTTTGAACATTTTAAATGCGTGTCCGTAAATAGGCATCGTAGAATAAGTTACAATATTGGGAGAAATCCATTGAGAGCAGGACTATAGGGTGTGAAGGAAATCCTGATTGAAGAAAGAATACCAATGGTTACAGTTTGCAAAATTAGTATGAATAGTGGGTTCATTCATTTCTGAAAATTATAATGACCGGTTGCTAGAATTTAAATAATAGTTAGCATAAAATGCTTCGAGAAAATATCTAGGGTGTGCATGAAAATTTTTAGCGGTTCACTCTAACAGCAATTTAAAGTTTGAGTAAATAAGTTGATAAGTTTCCACGACATTGTCAAACATACCTCGCAGTCACAGAAGCTACCAATAGAAATCAGAGCCCTACCAGAAGTCTCGAATGAACTTTTGTGTGCTGATATATTTTTTGCTAGCTCTTAATTGTGAGACTTCGCGGTTGGGTAATATCATCAGGGAGGCATTAAATTTTCCCTTGTAAACATATTTACTATATCAACTGTTCTATTTTCGCACCAATTGTAAATCATAGCTACATTCAAAAAATATTTCAGCTGATAGAAAGATGATATAAAAATTCTCCATGTAAAGTGGCCCAATTTCGAACTGATAAAAGTTTCCACCAGAATAGGCTTCATAGTTTGAAACTGCATTTCTCGTAGCTTAGAAGAGTTCGGTCCTGATGGACTGATAAGAAACATTCGTGTAGACGAAACTACATTTTTCAGCTGGGATTATTTCAGTTTCAAACTTCACTGCTGGAGGCAAATTGTCCAAATGAGCTTCTGCGTCAGGAGGCGTGACTTTCGAAAACGTCTTCTTGATAATGATGGCGCATGAGAGAGACGAGTTGCTTCGTTACTTACTTGCTCCGCTGCTTACTTGCTCCGCTGCTCACTTGCTCCGTTGCTTGCTTGCTTCGTTTCTTACTTGCTTCGTTGCTTACTTGCTCCGCTGCTTACTTGCTCCGTTGCTTACTTGCTCTGTTGCTTTCTTGCTCCGCTGCTTACTTGCTCCGTTGCTTACTTGCTTCGTTGCTCACTTGCTCCGTTGCTTACTAGTATCCAATCATCGAGGACATCCGAGCTCAGTAAAAAACGAACTTCTCCGCCATCTTGAGCAACATCATCACCGAAGTTACGCGAGACTCAATTTTCCAAGAAAAACGGATGAAGCAAAGAAAGTCGAGTTGTCGAAGATTAATACATCAAGTTTTACCAGCCAGAAGCTTTCGAGAGAGACTAAGACGGAGAAGCTGTGCAGTGCCTAGTGATACTGCAAGCACAATGGGATGCAGGGTGTAGTTAGCATGGAATTCTTTGTTAAAAGTTAGTCAATTTGTTGCAGAGCGCTAGTCGTCAAACTCGTGACAGCAGATCATTGCCTTTCTGATTCACTCTGAGTAAATGTGAGTGTAACTGGTCATTTTGATGCTCCTGAAGTTTACAATTATGCACATATGTGTCGCAAAATCCTCAATAGTTTTTCCATTTTAAGTTTGGATGTACATTTACAGAAGCATTAAAGAAGCTGTAAAAAAATCTTCGGTTCAACTACTTTATTCCTTTGCCTTATTAAAGTAGGGTTATTTTATCTAGAGTTTGCGATGACTGTGGCCGTAGTTGTTGCAGATGTGCTCTCAAATGGGACATTTATTTTGAGTAACGGGTCTCAAGTTTGCAGTAACTTAAGTTGTTCGGAAGAAATTCAAAATAAATTTCGCTTAAGATGAACTTGAGAATATAACAAGGACGTAATACTTATGAAGTAAGAATTTTCATTCGCGATATGGTGTTTGCATAACGCATGAATATTTTCATACAATTTTGTTGAGTGCCATAGAATTCTGCTCCACTACGAAAACTGTGCATCTTCGTGTGTATAAACTTAATTTTGAAACTATATAATAGCTTTCTACATTGATAAAAATTATTTCCCATTTATTATTTCTTTTTTTCAGCTAGGTTCTGTTCTCTGAAAACATCGAAAAATTGCAAGTATATAAAGATTTTGGTAAACTCAGTCATGGTCAGTTAATCAACGGGTTCCATTATTAATATTGCTTTAATTTCGTCCAGTCGCTGGATTCCTATAGTGGTTGCAAGCAGTAAGCTGGAGAAGGATGCAACGACTAGCTGGCGCGACATCAAGATTTACAACGGGACCTGTTGATTAACTTAGGGAAACTGTGTTCACCAAAACCTTTTAAGGCTGTCAATTTTTCAACCATATACAGTGCCTTCCAATTTTGGCTCAGCTTTCTCGTGCTCCGGTCTTCCTAAAACCTTAACATTGGCTGTGCCTTTTATTGAATTTTTTTGTGGTACGGTTGCTTAACTTGTTAACACACGTCCTGATGTTGATACATTTCACCGTGTCTGCATATGCTCTTCTGAGGGACAAAAATTGGAAAGTTAGTATATCGACATAGTAATTTGAAACATTCATTTGCTGCAAATAATTCATATTTTGCCCAATACAGAAATCAGAAAATCAATAAGAATTAATGAAGTAAACTCTGGAGAACTACTGCCTGTGGGCCCACGTAAGCTACTAGGCTTTTAGGGCAGCCTGAGTGGGGAAAGATGAGCATCATTAACTCAAGGTCCACTGTTGCATGAAAGAAAAGCCAAATTTCTCGCAAGGGTAACTAAAGCAGCTCTACACGATATTCACATGACGTTTTATTTGCCCCCGAAATTAGAGCGGCTGTGTTGCCTATATTCACATGACGTTGTATTTGCCCCCGAAATTAGAGTGGCTATGTTGCCTATATTCACGTGACGTTTTATTTGCCCCTGAAATTAGAGCGGCTGTGTTTCCTACAGGCCAGATGGGAGGCGGCGAGAGCAGCGAGACGGACAAGGAGAAGGAGGAGGAGGCGGAGAGAGAGAGGCTGGAGGCGCTCGCAGAGCAGGAGGAGAGACGAAAGGAGAAGCACCGCAAGATGGAGGAGGAAAGAGAGGCAATGAGGCAGGGCATCAGGGATAAGGTAGGTGTTGTAGTGGGCACATTTTGACATCAAAGTTTTACATGAAAGATTAGCTCTTACCTAAGTTTTAGAGTCGGTCTAGATTTTAGTAATTTATATTTTTCATCTAGAAGTCACGAAGCTGGGTAAAAGCTATAAGGTAAGTCTTGTAGAAATTTAAATTTTAAATTAAATTTCAGATTTTATCCGGATTTTTATACTTTATATTTTTTATCTGGACTTGAGGCAATGCATCAGGGATAAGGTGAGCGTTGTATCAACGTAGATTTTTTATCACGTATCCTAAGGATATACATTTGAGTCTCAACACCGTATGATTTCTATTTTTAGCGCGAACACTGCAGTGATACATAACGCAGACGCTCCTGGTTACCTCATGTGGACATACCAGCTGGTATGAATAGTTATTTTGGCCACAACATAAACTCTTGAATGAGGCACAGAACTCTAAATGGACGAGGGAGAAAAAAGACCATGGTTGTGACATGAAGATCATGCGGAGCTGGAGGACGGCGCCAGCCTCATGTCCCGTGTCTCGTGCTAGACTAGAGTCTCGTGCTAGACTAGAGTCTCGAGCTAGACTAGAGTCTCGTGCTAGACTAGAGTCTCGCGGTCAGTGACAGATGAAGTAATACACTAAGCCGCATAAGCAACGGCTGTAATGAAAAACAATTACATTTGGTACGCTTCCAGCGACGAAGGTATTTTGCTAAGGAGGAAAATGTCCTACGAGGAAATCACGTGGCCGTTGACATCCTGAACAAATTTGGAAGCCAACTGCATTTCCAAAGGCCTCGCGAATGTCTTTACTTATAGTAAATACACTATTTTGTCAATTTAAACTTGAAGTACCAGCCGAACGCTGGAAAAGCATGTGTACGAAGTAAAAGATGTAGCAAAAAAATAAAAGAACCAGTAAAAAGATCTGTTCCTTTTTGACTTTTTCGAGTCGACTTCACATGATTGATTCATACTTAAAAAACATTTTTTAATTCGGAAGACTTATATAAATTGTTTTGTCAGAGGCTGAAAAATAGGTTCATAATAATTGTAACCACAAATATCGCATTCAGTGTGGATTTGTCAATCGTAAATGTGTGTGACGCGTGCACTTGTGGTCCACAAGACCTGAAATGATTTACCAAATGCAGCTCCGACCAACCCAGTCGAACTTTTGCGCCGGAGCGTGTATATTTTTCTGTGTTTTTTGACTTCTAAATAATATCATTAATTATTTTATAAATTTCGTAATGGGGCTGAGAGAAGCTAGACTGGATTATGTTCCCATCGGCATCATTCCTGAACACTGCTGAAACTGGCACGAAATCGTCACAGTAAGGCACACATACTCCCCACCCTCCTCGGTTTTATGTGAGTCTGTCACACAACATCGGTACGGTAAAATTTGGTGAGAATTTACTCTGTAACTCCCTGTAGCACAGTAGATAATGCAGAACTCTCTGTAGCACAGTAGGTAATGAGAAACTTATTGTAACACAGTAGGTAATGGGAAACTTCCTGTAGCACAGTAGGTAATGGGAAGCTTCCTGTAGCACAGTAGGTANCAATGTTCAGAAGCTGATGAAATTTTCTTACATTTACAAGAAATTCAACTTACACCAGCCATTCTTTTTTAGAAAACATAAATTAGGCATAGTTATATTATGTTAGCATTCTACTTACTGCGTTAATTTGATAACTTCGATGTATCTAGGCATTCATTTAAAAATCACATTAAATTTTCTATTTCAATATAATTCCGATAACCAGTATTCGACACTATGTATTAAAAATGAATTTAAAGAACTTAATAGATCAACACTTCTGATTTCCTAGCCATGGGAATCCCATGCAATTGAACCCGAAGAAAACGGTCCTTAATGAAGGGGAAGCGAACCACATGAAAGCTCGTGGAGACGCAATATTATTGGAATTCAGTCCCACGTCGAAGAAGAAACAAAGTCAGACCGGTCGAGTAGCATGCGTCGCTCGGAGTTAGATCATTCTTGTCCCGACAATTTCAGCAATAATTGTTAATCAACGACCCCAGAGCGAGCCCCTCGCGTTCTTTAAAATAAAATGAAGGAGGGACGAGCTACCGTGAATGCAGTTACTGGAGCAGATACAAACCGCATCTCCCCAATCAAACGGCGGGTTGTGCTTCAAGTGATGACTGGAAAAAACGGGATGCGATGGTCGTCCGTTCTAAAGCAATGGAAATGCTAAAACTACTTGTATGGGGTACGGTTGTAACGATGCAGTGGTGCATCCATCAGCTTTCTGTGTGTTTCGAGGCGAATTATAGTGCTGCTTTTTTAAACGTTGGAAAGTAGAATTAGAAAACTACTATTCAGGATATGTGTTTCAGTCTTTGACTTCATTATGTCGCTCATGAGATGTTACATAATCATTTCAATAAAATTAATGGAACAAGAACACACTCGTTACTCTATTGGATGCTATATTTATGTCATTGAAGAATAAAAATCGGTTTCATGAAATTTTAATCTCTGATATTTACTTCTCGAAGGAGCATAATTTTCTTCAGAACAGTTAGTCGTGCTATTGTCGCAAGCAGAGAACTACGCTGAGTTAAAATATCTTTTTTGATGTATTATCAATCGCGGCATTCAGGAAAATATTTACCTACCCTTAGAGTCAGACCTGTGGTCCACGTAGTGGCCGCAGCGGCCATATGATGATGAAACATCGATAGCACTTCAGCAATTTCAGCCACTCGCTGAACTGATGTTAGGGAGTGTGTGGGGAGGGACGAGGCTTGATTAACCATCTGAATCACCCGTTCTTCGGATGCAGCGGTATGCGAGTGAGTCAAAATAATTCATTCAGTGCTGTTTGGGCTCCATGGCGTACTTTTGGGCTCCATGGCGTACTGCTAGCGTGCTGGCCTCGTAACCGAGAGGACCCTGGTTCAAATCTCGGCTCAGTCGAAGGCATTTTCACGTAAGCAGGGAGTACTTCCCTTGGAAAAGGAAGTTTAAACCACACATTCCTCACATCCCTCACCACGCCAGTAGTAGTAAGGCATTGAAAACCCAACGGTAAAACGTGTTGGAATTAACAAAGGTTCTTGTATTAAGAGCAACTTAAGAAACGGGTCTCAAAATGGAGTTGCGAAGTGTACACGAGTACGTAGGCCAGATAAATGTGTGACGACGGCATAGCTGGTTGTACTGGTAGTCCGTGGTCTGGGTTGCGCCTGTGTTGCGCTCGATTGGATGAGCGTTTGCAATTCCACGTTGAAATTGGTGCTCAGAGCCCTAGAACACTAACTAAATCTCATATAAAATTACATAGTATTATCTTGCTTTTGTTTCGTGTGTGATACTTCTTTCTCTCGTCAGGAAACTTGAGGGTAATGGAAATGAAGGGGTGTTGTGTTCTGCAATTTATCATGAATTCATACGAGAAGCTCCCTCTTTCAGCCCACAAAGCTTGCAGCTGAAGTGAAATTTATTTCTTTTTCGGTCCCCCTCCGTATTTTGTTGTATTCGCATTTATCTTTGTATTTGCTCTTTTTCTTTGCACTTTACTGACACGACACCATGTCTTCGCCGTTCCATTTCCTTTACTCGGCTTTCGTGTTACGACTTCATACGAGTGAAGCTGCTGGCTGGCCTCAACGGTGAGCTGCGGAATGTTTTTTCATTTCCCCAGAATAATATTTCATGTTCTAATGTCGGTAGTAAGATACGTAGGAGCAGCGCTATTCCTTCTCTGGGACCCGAGGGATATTGTCAGTTAAATTATAAATAATATCCCAGAAAGTTTCTCCTGCGACTCATTTCATACTGTCGTAAAGGTACGAAACCCAACTGGCGCGAGAACCTGTTCTTACGAGTAGAATCTCTTGCTCAGAGCTAGAACGTAAGAAGCCGTTGATGCTCGGAGCAATGACCATTTCTTCACTTACGTTATTGCATCTGCAACTGCACCAGACTTGCGTATTTAAGAGCTGCTATCCTCGCCACCCACATCCGCCTCATCCATTTCACAAACACCAGAAAATACTCCGGCGAGCAGAAGAAAAGTTCGACGTCTCTTTATAGAAGAACAAGCGAAATGACCGAACTCGTTCCGCTGCTTCATTACGCTCAGAACCCCAGCTCCGTGCTGACGCTGATGAACACGAGCTCATTCGCGTTCATTCCCTCAATCTCAGTTGAAGAATGAGCCTCAAGATTGCAATATTTCCCAAGCTCGAATTTTTTTCGAAAAACTGCTCTCTCGAATGAAAGCCTTCATTCCAATAGCGTATTTTTTTATTGGAAAAGTGTTATTTATTGGCAGCGGAAAGGAGTATTTCTGCAGCTCTTGACTTTATTCTTATGTTTGGCAATGGTAAACTTTAAATTTGTAGTCGAGTTTATTGCATAGGCATAAAGTTATTATTAACGGGCTATTTGTGTGTACAGCATTTCATTTCGACTGTATGCCTCCTGACTTTATCTAAAAGAGCTCCAAAGCAATAATATATACATATAAGGTACCTTTAACTCCCTTCATTTTTTAATCTGTACTTCAATTCATAAATCAAGGCCAACGCTAAAGGGCAATGTCGCTTCCGCGAAAGCTTTCTAGGAACCGTGGTTCAGTTTTCTTTGTTAGAATTACCTCAATGCAGCGGCTGTTTCCAGGCTGCGATTCTGGAAGCGTTCCAGGAAATGGAAAGATAATAAAGTCTCTCATCACAGAGCACCGTGGTTCTTAATTGGCAAAATATTCTCCTGGCTAAATTAATTTACCCAGTATGGTTTTCCTGAACGTATGAGCTTATAACTCGACTAAAATATGTTTTCTAAAAAATTCATTTCTACTCTTACAATAAGTTGGAAAAGGATTTGTGTGGTCTCTTAAGTGATGCCTGGGTTGCCTCATTCCTTGCAGTGATATATGTAATGCGATAACTCGTAAACATGCGAGTATATATTCAAGTACTTTGAATTACGGAAATTAGGCATCCTTTACGATCCAGCTTTGATTGACAAACTTTCCCAAACGCTTACTGTTGTATCTATGCTTTATAAAATGCTTCGTTTTCGAGAGAGTAATTCCTCTACTGCTTGTATAGTCTTCGAAGAAGAAAAGTATTTTGAGCTTGTTTGAAAACTTCAATACTTGATATTAGAATTGCGTCGAGCTGTATCAGCCTAAAATGTAAAATCGAACACGATTTGGATGCACTCGAGTCATCCTCTCAGATGATCAAGGAATACGATGGCCAAGGGCGGCCTCCATACAACGGACGTAAGACCAAATACCCAACCTCATAAAAACTCAGGTATCTTTTCAAGAGGGAGTGAAAAAACTCCCATGCTGAAAAAAAAACGTAAGGGAACCTATTATGAAGGGAAATAAATCCCTGAGGGGAAAGAATACCCTCTTGTGGAGGCTGAGGGAGAAGAGGGGGAGAGTTTGTCAGGTTCTCACTTCATTGCACTGTAATGGGCCAATGACAATCCGAGGTCGCGCCAACGAACTGGCAGGGCGCCAACTCGCTGCCGACCGCTCGCTCGTCCATCATCGATTGCGATAACGCGAGTTTGGAAGCCACCGGGGCTCGAATTTCCAGAAGAAAATTCTACTGCAATGCGCTGGAAACTTCGTGTTTGGTAGCTTTTTCCGAGTGGTGAAACAAAGTAGTTTTGAGGGCAAGAAATCTTCACATGTTGTATTTCCACAGTAGCGGTGTTTGCTGAAGTTCTCCGTCGAAGATTCCTCTCTCGAACCGTACGAGATATTCAGGATAAAAATGTCGAGGAGAATGCACCGTGGTGGTTGAAGAAATAATATATTTCTTCAGCTGCTACGACGTAACTCAGCAGTGGGTTCATTCTGAAAGAAAAAATATGGATTCAAATGCCAGTAATTAGCATAGTATGAACTAGATGTATGTACGATAGTTCAGCTACCAGCCCAGCTCTTGCTTTCCGTTCACGAAATTATCATTGCGGATTTTAATTCCTAAAAGGTTAAACTTTTCGTTCAATTTGACGTTTAAGTTATAAAAACTCAATCACATTCTTTCCTCGTTATTTTTCTTGTTAGCGTTGATGAAATTCGCGTCCAGGTTATTGCCCCTTTTCTGGCCCGGCCGCCACTCAGGCTCAGAATTGATTAACTTTAGTCATCCGAGGAGTAAATTGGGATCAAACTGCGACCTTCCAACAGCGCAGACAATCCGATTAACTCCCGTTAGACCCGTATAAAAACTAATGAAAATACTGGAGTCCATTTTAATTGGTAGCTGTCGACAGGGAAGTGTCGACGGAGGGCTAATGATGCCAGGTGGAGGTTGACAGCTGGCTCTCATTACTGACAGCAAACAGAGACCTCTCCGACCTCGATAGATAGCGCTTCCAATACCTTAATCGTAAGCTCATATCTTCCGTGATATCAGAGTTAATTTACTTCGTTTGCCGCAACAATATAATAAAATGAACGAAATGAGGTGGAAAAACAGAGGACCAAATGGACTAAATTTGCGCATATGGACAGGAGGGCTCTGTTGTATATGATCGAGCGAAGCGACCTGAATTGTTTATTCATGACTTCGGAGGCAGAAATAAAATTAATTCTTCTTCTTCCTCCTGTTGACCGTGTGTCCACATGAAGAGTTGGTCGTCGGTTGCAGTCTTCGCTTTTTCGCGTCGTTGGACAATACGTAAATGAATTTTTTCCATATTCTCTTGCACAATATTGGTTTCAGAATGATGATTTATGCTCATAAAAATTTGTGTTAGTCGATCTAATTACGAAGGATGAAGACAGTTATGGGTTGATATTCGTGATGTATGTTTATGGTTCAATAATGAAAATACAATCCTTCGATCAAGCTATTTCCTTCGATCAAGCTTCGATATAATCCTTCGATCAAGCTACGTTAGGTGGGAATTATTTTAAATGACGGAAATTAATTCTTATTTTTGCCATTACTTCAAACTCTGATGAGGTAGAAATCCTTCGTTTAAGTTATTCGATGTCTTTTAAAGAATCTGAAAACGATTTTCTAGGGGATCACTTTTCTATTCGATACAATTGTGGAACAGTTCTAAAAATCTCACTTCTCATTGTCGTCGCATATTCAAAACTGAAGTTTTTCTTAACGTAGGAAATTTTGGTAGAAAAATATTAATTTATCAACGTTCGTTAATGTATGAGCAAATATTTAAGCTGTAGATAAGAAAAACTTATAACCATCAATTCTAACCTTTCATACTAAGCTTTAACCATTACCGATGCTGTTCAAAATAGCTTGTTTATCCAATTCATTCTGTTAAAAAATGCATAAAAAATAAATGAAAACACTTCAGGTCTTTTACCTCTAAAGGATTGAGTTCCAGCCTGTGTTTGTGAGAGACGGTCATTACAAAGTACCAAGCCTCCAAGCTTCAGTAACGCGAGTATGACGTTTGGAACCTTTGTATAGATTACTTAGCATTCAGAATATTTTGTAGGGGTTGTCGAACATTGGAGTGTGACGGGACTTCCGAAGATAGAACTTGTCCGGTTAATTTGAAACATGCTCCTCTACCCTCATGTCAAGTGCCCGGTGGGTCGAGCCCAAGTGCTGCGTTGCGATATTTAACCCTACAAAGGATCGACTTATTCTGTGAATGAATGAAACCTTTCGTGAACACTCTTTTGGTTTTATGCACTGGTATGCATATTCACCCTATTTTGAACGAAGCAACCCGATTTTGAAACTGCGCCGAATTATTTATAATGTTCAGAAGCGAGGTGAGATGTTTGGATGCGGGACGATGTTCACTTGAGTGAAGACCTGTAACTTCACTCATCTTCCATCAAGTGGCCACAAAAACTGAACAGTTTTTGGTGAATTGAGAAAAATAAACATCTTTCAATATTTCGATTGATTTCGAGTGAGTTGCATTCATAATCAATTTTTTATTTCTGAATTCATTTTTCTAAAGAATCAAATAAAATTTCTGTCAAATCCGGTCATGATATCTATTTTGATCATTGCTTCTGCGTAAAATTTATCGTATTTGCGTTGTGAACTTCCCATCCGTTTTTTCATCTGTTCTTATAATTACTAGCAACCAAACATACATACACGCATAGCAGCCCCAGCGTGGGCTGTCAACGTGAAGCATTCCATCAATAAGTTCAATGTTGCCCCCACGAGGGGAGGTGTCTGCTGTGGACCAGTGTTTGCTGCCGGACTGGACCCTCGTATTTACTGAGGCATTATAGCTGATGGAAGCGCCTCTTTGGCCAACAAGAACCCGAGGTCCAAAAGAAGACACTCCCCCACTGCTCACATCGCTTCCCCCCCTTGTACAAACCTGGAGGATGGATCCAAATAGGAGCTTGTAGCTCAAAGAGGGACTACCGCATGACAAGCTCTCTGAAAGAGGACGTGTTTACATCTTGAATGGGCACGGATACGAGGGCAAAGCTATTGTTCGTAACTTGCGCTCTCAATCTCTGTATCAATGGACGGGAAAACGACACTCTAAAATGGTATCATAAAGTTACGTCCAGAGATGGAATTTAGTCCGTACTTTTGGCATGCTGTGAGTGTGGAAATGAGCTTCCAACGGCTTTGTCTGTTTAATGAGTGCAAATTAGAGCGAGCCATACTTCCGATTCAACGCGCGAGGTTAAAGACTATCATCGAAATAAGGTTGATTTGTGATTATTTTTTTGCTATTGGCAATTGTGCGATACAGTTTGGAATTCTACATCATGGTAAAATAATTTGTGACTGTTAAATTAGGAGCTGTAACTTAAGGATTTTTTTTCAATTGAAATTCATAGGACAACTACGTGGAGAATTATCAAGAGTAAAGAGATAGTCTTTTAATTTTTTAAGTAGAACAATTAATACAACTAATCATTATTTGTTCGTTAAGGTGCTGGTGTTTCAAAAAAATCGTGATGAATTTTAAGATGATTTTTATACGATTTTTACATTCGATATGACCAGATGCATTTTCTGAGTCTCTGATATCCTGAGCTACCATTTGTAGATCGAATCAGCTCCATAATGGGAGGTGGTTTTTGTACCGTCAAGTGTGTGCAATCTCAGTGGATGAAACTCCTTTGGATCGAAGACAACTATGTCACCCCGTACTAAACTAGTGGATCCGTACATAACTAAAATAACTACTTCGTACGTAATGCATTAATAAAGTTACTTCGAGTTAACGCATAAAAAAGCCACTAGTTGGCATGTAGCTAATGGGACCGCTAATTGGCTCATAACTAAAACGAAAGCGTTTAGTATAAAAATGCTCGAAAAAAGGAATTGCTTACAAGTTCTGGAAGTCAAAGAACGAAATTGTATTCACATAAAATAATTCTATGCGTAGGTGGGTTTATACACGCATGGTTGTCCTGAAAAATATCGAGTTTAAATTAGTGATTTATCTTAATAAGATATTGAGCTTAGTTAATAGGTCACTTACGCTTTGTTTCGTTTTTCACTGAGCCTACCTAACTCTGACGCATTACGCCTGCACGTAGCTGCGGAAGTTTCAGAAAGGTCTCTCTCGTTCCATCAGTACAGCATCAACGAGATATTAGGATAATGTAAGACGCCTGTACAACGTTGACAAAGAATCTTTCTATCGCTCCAAATTCCCTCGTGCCTACCAAAGAGCCTTCACAGGCCAGTCATCATCAGTCTTTGCCTCCGTGAGTCGCTGCCGCTTGTCCATCCATCAGCCGCTCGGCCCTGCCTCCTGTTGCCGAGCGCGGCTGCTCGGAATCACGACCAACGATTCTGCTCACGAGAAATCAACAGAGGAGATCTATTTACTTCTGCTAACTTCGTTCGAGGATTCGAGTTAATAGATTCGGCTTGAGTTGGGTATGAATTTGTCTGAAAGATGGACGGAAGGGCTTGTGAAATGATAAGCAAAGTTTTAAAATACAATGCACCGAAAATGTTTGTTTTCATACCTGTTGTGTAGCCATTAACTTCAGTAATGACAACAGCAGCGCTGTTACTAATCTAAGTTATAGAACTTCTTGGGTGGGCCTCGAATTTGAGGGTAAGTACTTCAAACATATCAAGTGATACGATTTTGTTTTACGTATTTTCACATTTACGCTACTTTTTTTCACCCACCCATACCATTGGAAATTACTCCGAATCGAACGCTTTAAATAGTTCATGCTCCCTGTGTACGCAGCTCTTGTCAGTGACTTCTACGCACTTTAACGCCTCGATTGCTTGTGCGATAGACCTAACACAAAATTGTGTTCACTCCAGTACAAGATCGAGAAGAAAATCGAGCCAGAGGAGCCCTCGGAGCCGGCCATGCCCGACAACCCCCTCATGCGCAAGAAGAAGACGCCTGAAGAACTGGCCGCAGAGGCCGAGGCCGCCGACCAAGATGAGTTCACAAGTGAGTGCAGACTTGGCTGGGTCACCCATCTAGGTATGTGAGTGGGTGGCTAGGGGACTGATCTTACTTACAAGGCATGTGAGTCAGTGGCTAGGGGACTGGTCTTACTTAATAGGTTTGTGAGTGGGTGGCTAGGGGACTGGTCTTGCCTATCAGGTTAGTAAGTGGCTGGATGACTGGTTGCGCTTGTTAGGCACTGAGAGCAAGCTTGGCTGAGTGACAAGACTTCTTGTACGCATATCAAAATTGGCGTAAGCAATAGTGGTGGGAAGGCTAGCGTCCCTTTTCTGGCTGATGTGGAGGGAGCAGGCGTGGCTGCGTGTCTGAGCCGCGTCATGTTAGAGCGAGTATGGCTTATTCCGAGGAACCTGATTTGGAACCCGTGTGTGAGTTGACTTGAAATCGTGTCCGAGTGAAGAATGGTTAATGGTCTTCTGTAAATCATGTTATCTGTGGGTCGATGAATAATTTCCTTTCATTGATAATGCATAGCAAATAAATTTTTGCAGAACTTGTGAATTGCAATGCCGTGTGCAGTGAACACACGCCTATACTGCACACGGACGGTCATTTTACTACTTCTGTCCTATTTTACGTTTTTATTTCATGAATCTAGTATAGTAGACTGATAAGCTTTGCATAAATTCAGGACCTGGAGCTTTTCAGTGATGAAGTGAGATATGTACACTAAACAAACTCTAATACCTGAGCAGTCAAAAACAACAAAAAAATAAATACCTTGAAGAAGCTTTTTCAAGCATACTTTGAGTAACACCATTGGGTAGAATAAAGATGTAGCCGGAAAGTCGCACTTGAATTATAAGCTCAGGATTGCCTAACGTTTTCCGCTAGCCCGTAAATGGAGAATAGATATTTTTGCAGCTCATTTCATTACGTAAGTAGCAGCTTGACGGCTCCGAGGCCTCATCTTCATTGCTGACGAGTGTCTTCACTCGGCCAGATTACTACGCTCAATATTCCGACGCGCTCTTAGTATTCCCAAAGAAGAGGCGGTATGGTACGGACGTAGAGGCTGCTTCGAGCGCTAGGGCACGGCTCCGTCTCTGCGGAGGAGAAACAAGAGGGCAGCTCTGGATGCGAGAGATGCACTTTCCTTGATTACAGTGCCGCTGCTGCTGTCTTGAGTCTTACTATCCCATTTTGTGAATTCCTCAAATTTATGTTTTGAAGATGACTCACGCGGTAGTACTTTCATACCTCACTTCGGTCCTAAAGGTCTTCTCGATGAGTGCGCAAATGAAGACTCTGGAAGATTTAGCCCACGTAACGATGTTGTGAGAAGGTGGAGGAGCTTGAAGTATATGTACTTGACGGTCTAAAATGTGATTTGGACACGAGGGAGGCAACTACCTCATTTCGTGTTGCTGTAATTCATGCAATTCATCCACAATTAACGGTGAGTGTCTCAATTTTATCCCCGCAAAAAATAAGGAAAAAAATTTGAGTCATACACGAAGGAAAATTTTACCAAGTACTGAACAAAATCGCCGTATCGCGTGACAAATAATAGAAATTATTCGATAATATCGACAGTCGGCAAGCAACTGAAACAAGCAAAAAGGATTCAATGACTGAAATTTTCTGTTAATAAAGACTGATACATTTTCTTCTATCAAACCCCAAAATATGAATGGAAATGAATGGAATTCTGCCATTCTTCAACAAATATTCGGTATTCTCTCTTTTACATTACTTGACGCTAAGAAATTTTTGCGAGGCCTTCACGAAAATTAGAGTTACCATGGCGAGTAAAATGGCAAGAACTCACTCGAAATGACCGGGTTGTACGTTTTGATTCCAAACTGCCTAATTAACTGGTATTTTTGAGCATATTAGCTGCCGTCGTCAAAGCGCCAACGGCTTCGGCAGTAGCACCATAGTTCAAGCACTTCACAGCTCTCGAACTCTGCGCTTGTGGCACTGAACAATTGATTGCGTCGCTGAATAAACCATCAGTTGTAACTCGTAGGGAACACACCCTACTCGACAGACCAAACAAATTCTGCCAGGAGAAAGCGGTTGACTTTGTGGCACAGCTATTTGGCACCGAAGTCCTCCATTCGGCTTGAAACTTGCGGGCGGAAGTTGAGAAGTGGTGCCGAGAACTGCCCCCTTATAATGTGCTATCACCAGCAGGTACGCGGCAACTCGCGTTCATAACAGATCACAAACTCCGGCTATCGCTGCTAACTACCCTGATCGTGCTCTGCTGAAACTTGTTGTATTTTGCTCGGAGACCAACAACACTCATATGATGGAAGGCTTGAGAATAAAGAAAAATGTCTCGGTTAGATTTCGCCGCGATGAAACGTATTTTTAAAATGAAGCTAATTATAAAGGCTGGTAGAAACGTTGTTGTTTCAAAATAAATTGTTCCAGAAGTCTATCTTTTTCACTGAACAACTGTTTTTCTACTAACCTCTATAGTTAGCTTCATTGTAAAAATAAGGAGAGAGCCTCAACGAAAAGAAAGCCTCAAGGAACTGTGTAAATCGGAGCGCCGTACTTGCGTCCGTTATCCTGTGCACGTTTGAGATCCGACGGACCCGTGCCAGAAAAGTTAGTCTCTTGTTCCCGTGCTCATCCTTTACGTATTGTCTGCCCGTTGGCTTATAGCTTATCATGTTAGTCCTTTTCTTACTTGAGCTTAGACTTCAGAGAGTTGATCTCACACGTAGAAATTGAACGTAATGGCCTTCGCACCCCACGCTGTCTTTGATGTGTACTGTATTGTGATATAAGTCAAAAGTTTGATTTTATTTAAGTCATCACTCATATTAATAACAATGTAGAAATTAAATGAGTTGCTTCTCTCCTCATTTATTTATACTGAGACAAAGCTCTCATTTTGCATCTGTCCTAAATAACTTTGATCGCAACTCACTTCGTCACAACACATCCGCTCCCCCCACGAAAGTTAATTTCGTTGTTTCATGCCATCATAATTGTTTACGTTAATAAACACTTGAATTGCAATTCTCCTTGTAGCGATGGTTCTTTAAGTGCAAGCAATCGTAGCACATGCACACTCAACGAAAACACGCACATGTGCGTCACAGACAAGAGCTAATGATGGCAATCAAACATAGCCAAATTACAGTTCAGCCTAAAGTGACAAAATGCCCCATGACGCACGTGTACGTCATGGGGCAGCAAACAGGTTAAAGCTGTTGTACTTTAATTTATATCGCGTGCAGTTCACTCCTAATGTAAAATCTGGATGAACTCGTTTTTTTCGAAGTGTGTACCATCCCATCATAACATGTGCAAGCGTTCGAAACTTATTAGAGTCTGCGCTCTCGTCCTTTCTGACAGACTATAATAGACCTTGCAGACCTTTCTCTCTTCCCGAGTGTGGCTGACATTTGCTAGCGAAATTGTGCACGAGTATGAATTAATAATCCTCATTTGTGTATTAATCTTTGTCTCTCTTTGCAGCTCGCCAACACTGTTGCAATATTGTCGTTAAGAATCAATTCAGTATGCGAGAACGAGATGTGTGTGCACAGTGGAGCACCAGAATTAACAAGCTGCAAATGTTAGTTACAGGTTAATTTCAAATGTTAATTACAGATTAATAACAAATGTTAGTTACAGGTTAATTACAAATGTTAGTTACAGGTTAATAGCAAATCTGGTACAATATGAGACCTTCTTGAATTGGTGATGCAGGACACGAACTCGTTAATTGCTATCAATTTGTTCAATAAATTCTCGTAAATTTTATCTTTCCTGAATTTACAACTTGTGAATTATTGGCTTCTTCAGCCCTTATCAGATAGGAAAGAAGCGGATAAAATCAAACGCTACTGAAGGCTTTACTGATGAGTGGTGCCCGGCATAATGCCAGCCTCTTAGAACATGATGTGAAATTTCATATTTTATTCCATGTTCATTGCAGGATGTTTTGACGTTTCCGTTTGTTTTGCAGAGTTGAAAAATACCATAGAGACGCAGATTAGCGAAGTCAAGCAACAGATAGAAGGTGAGTCGTGCACGCCAGTTTTGTTGTGGATAACATGACAATGTTACAACCTACGTGCATAATATTCTAGATGAAAGATATCCTAACATAAAATTGCTTGCTAAACAAACCATTTATTTAATTTGGGCCATTTTGTGTGGAATATAGAGAGAATTTTAGTTCAAAATATCCATTATAATTATTTTCTACCGGCCTGAAAAGACTATGCCTCCTATGTCAAATTTTTAGCTGCACATGTTCTATTGATTTCTTTTAGTTATCGATGATATTTTTGAAAATGTAGCGTAATCTTTTATTTTTCTCTGGAAAAGAAAAAGTTTCCACTGCGACAGATGGTGAGTAACCGCTGCTAAGACTGAAGCTCTCCGGTTAACTGCACACCATCAATCTGCACAGCAATGGTCCCGGAACTTAGGGTAATGAAGGCACGACTGAAAGAGGTTCTAAAGGCAAAGTTATAAAGTTTAACCGAATTACAATAAACATCAAAAACCAATGCACAGTAAGCTATTTCCTTTTTTTCTAATGCGGTATAGTATCGTTGGATGTTCAGAGTCCTTCGGTTTAACTTTATTGCTGAACTATGACTTTACAACTCTTTTCAGTGGCCTGTTCATTACTCCTAGATTTGGAGCCCCTGCTGTGCAGCGTAACTGCTTGTCGATCGCTCCTCACGTCTATAGCGAACAATATGCGACACACAACAGAAGGGGATTGGCTACGAAACACCACTGCCTTTGTTGCTTTGAGTCGATTATCTGCGTCATAATTCCCATTTGGCAGCACACCGTAATCACTAAAATGTACTTGGTTAACCCACGTTAGCCCAGTGCCTCCGTTTGAGGACTGTTGAAAACAAATCTCAAGTATAACTTTTGTCCTCATAGGTACAGCAAATTTAGTATTGCTGCATCATTTATGATACTCTTGTCAGCAACTGTTTGTGTCTTCATCGAATAAAACTCATTCTGTAGTGTGTAGAATTATGGAGAGTATGACCGACAGAAATGCAAAATAAAAAATTCTGGTTAAAATGGGTTAACAGTGGATATTCGAGCTGCCGTTTCTAACACACATTGCTCAGACGCTGAAGCGAGCGCCAGATGGAGCAATTAGAAGCATTGACAACAGGCTCTTCTTCTGTCACCCACGTCTGCAGCTCAGCTGCTAGTCCTGTAAACGCTCTCACGTAGTAATTGTGTATACACTGATAAAAATTAGTGAGCAAAATGGAGCACCGGGGTCCACCTTTCCGTTGTCCGAAAATGGATAAACCTAGGCTGCTTATATTTACACACTTTGGGTAAATTTACACGCTTCGACGATATATTTAATCGCTTATTTGGTTGCATATACTTCCACCCCCCCCCCACGCCCTCAGATGCATATAAGATTTTCTGGGCGTCTGGGTGTTTAGTATTATGTGGGTACGCGCATAAATATATCGTCAGTGTGAAAATGTACACGAAGTGCACAACTTTTAGGCATTCTATGAGTACCCAAATTGGGACAACGGAAAATGCATCTGGGTACATAATTTTACTCGCAAATTTTTTAATTTTTCTCACTTAATAATAATGCTGCGCAGGCGCGGCGGTATCGCCACAGTATCACTTATAGATGGTAATTGCTAGAGGCACTTGTAAAGACTATGACGTAACCCAAAAAGTATTTTATTCATGGATGCTAGATGAATGGTGATCGAACAGCCCGAAACCTCTGGTTGTAGACGCGTGAGGTGAACGTAATGTTTCTTCTTGTGCGTTCTGTTTCTCAAGCACTTGAGAACCGAGCTCTCAAAGCTCTCTTACAAACTCGTGATTGCTGTCATACCAAAGAAAATAGGCCAAAATTCGCCATAAATGGAGCAGTTTTTTGAGAATTATCCAATCTGATTATCGCCTTAAAGCGGTCTCATGCACGTTGGTAAACGTCTCCCAATTGAGAAATACTCTAATTTTTGGTTGAATTATTTATAAAACGGTGTTTCCTATCAGGTTTTTGTTTGTAAACGAGCACTTGCCATGAAAAAAATCATTCCACGCGTACTATTAGTCCATTGGCAAACATAAACGCTCACTGTGTAATTGATACACGTACGAGTATAAGGTTCACAGGCTTCATCTGCTGTACATATTTTCCCGGAACAGCTGCCTGCCTTTACCTGTGCTAGACGGTGTCACGTATCTCATACCTTCGCGATGCTTCAAGAGAGGGACCAGGCACCAGACAATAAGCATTATCCTCACAACTGTGATTGTTATTTTTTCTAGATTCACGTGGTTGCTTGCCTTCATTATTGGCTCCGCAAAGGAAATTATCACGCAAACTCCCCAAATGCACCCCTCTTAGCGGACTAGATAATGCACAATGTGACAAAAAATAAGGTTCTAAACTGAAATTAAGAAGCAGTCAACGGTTTGATCGTTTTGCGCTCCAATGCAAGATCCCTCATCGGCTAACTCAAAATCTTAGTCCGCATCTCTACCATAAACGATGAATCGTTCGCTGGATCTCTCAGTTATTGAAATTCTTTGAGGTCTCGGGTGCTCAAAATTTGCTTGGAAAGTTATTGTTAGAAGTGTCATTAAAAACTGATCTTCCGTTGTCGCTTACAGGATATTCCCTGTAGTGGCTTTAACTTGGAGAAATAAATATGAATGTATCATCACATACTCGAACAGCAGAGCTTCCAACATTGATCTCGCTAGACGAGTTCATTAATAAAGAAACATCTTTTGAGTTTTTTTGTATTAAAATATAGCTACCTCCGCGGACGAGAAGCTAACAGTGCGAATAAACTTTATCGGGATAGATTCCATGGCAGGGACGGATACATCGAAGTAAAATATTTTCCTCGCGATTTTATTACAATTGAGATAACATGTGTTCGGATATAGCCTGGGCATCACTCCAATTAGCTGCAAGAACGCAGATAATCCATTACTTGGGAGCGCTTAATAAATCAAGATGTATATTTTCTTTCGTAGAGGAGAGACCCAGTGGTAATCTGTGACTGGAACGCCGATAAAAATACGAAATTTTGCTTGCATTCACGCATAAATACTCAAAGAACAAATATTCGTTCACAATGGCTTCACTAGTTTCTATTAAGTAGTTCTACCTTTGTGAATAATCTATTTGAGCTTAAAGCACTAAAGAAATGCTTGGTCAGCATCGTTGACGTTCAGCAGGAAGCGAAAAGTTGCTGGCAACAAGAACATGAAACTTACGTTTATTAAAAATGTGCAATAAAATACATTGATCCAGTAACACGCCTCAGGGCTAGTCGTTGGTGGCTCTGTCAGGAATCTTAGGTAGCGATAGCGACGGAGCGTATTAATAATTTTACAGCCATGTGCATTAACGAAACTATATGAATTATTTATTTTTTTAATTATGTGAAGCTCGGCCCTTGTACATCCAGGGTACTTTGATCCTCATTAAATCTCTCATAATTTTTTTAATGACCTTGATGTTTTTGAACGTATACATGTGTCTTTTATCATAACCTGCACATATTTTTGAAAAATTGCGCATTGAAGATTTTTATGATACTGATACCAGTAGTAGTTTTGGTTCAAATTCATGATATACGCCAGCATCAGAGCCCTCGTCGCTGGAAAATTTTATATTTTGCTGATGCTCATTTTCTTTGCAATAGGTTTTGATTTTATGTAAACTAACCTCCTTGATTTTTGTCTCTTCCCCTGTAATTGGTGAAAGTATAGACAAATTTCACGTTATTAGAGTGGGTAAGTCGTCACTCTACTCTCGATGCAAGACTCTGACTCTACATATATTATATAAATATTTCGTATACTTGGCTCCTTCCTCTGCCTCCCTATTTAGTGTGTAAAGCAACTGAGATGATTGATGATGGCTACATTCTTCCTCATCCTCACTCGAGGCTGGACGTATCTTCCCTGTCCGTTGTTGCTCTTCACTCTAAAATTTGCTTCGAGTCCAACCGAAGCTAGAGTCTTTCCACCACTTGATGCTTCCTCAACCTGCCCTACTTTACAGCCTTGTGCGATAATCACATGGTAAACTCATACTGCGAACGTACACAATCAGTTGATCGTGACCAGTAAACTGATACTGCAAACGTACACAATCAGTTGATCGTGACCCAGTAAACTGATACTGCGAACGTACACAATCAGTTGATTTTCTTTTTAGCTACACACCTTTTTTGAGAAATTATAAACTTCAACAGCCCCTGTTCCAAACAATACCGAAATAAAGCACAAGTTCTTGAAAGGGACTACTCCAAATTCATTATATTCTCATCTTCACGCTTGGTACGACCAAGAGCATCGTTCAAGATATCGTCGAAGTTGATTAAATAGCTGGAGCTTAATTCAATTTAACTTGAGATTATTGTTCAGACTGATCAGCTATTTGACGTCACACGAGGTTCAACCACAACACTGTCTCCCTTGAAGGCTTCGCACTACGATTATGGTGCAACTATTACGGGACGAACTGAAACACTGCGCGCTGACTTCACTTCAGTAGGGTAGCTACGTATGGATCGCTTTTCTTAAAGTTTGAGCCTTCCTAATTAAAATTTCAGTCTAATCTAACTCACTACTCGATTCCCTTGTCGAGTCTAATTTCACTGATCTCTCTGACTGTTCACCAATAAAAAAGTTGAGATCACAAATCTCTCGTCTAAAGGCTTCCATTCTATCTCCTTCGATCGAAAAGGTGAATCCAGTACTAATTTTTTTATTGATGCGCATTTTTCCGGGACACATATGCTCAGGACGCAACTGTAAGTATTTGGCAAAAATTAAATTGTTCACATTGTTTAAAGCATAAATGTTGGCGGAATGAAGCCTTCTTTAACAAATTGAAGATAAATAAGAGAACTTACATCCACTCACATGGAAGGATGAGACACAATCTGCCACAGCCTGTATCCAGAGACCCTTGCTTTTCACTATGGTCGAGATCCAACTAACTCAAGATTATCTCTACAACTTGTGAAGACTCGCACGCAATTCCGAAATTATACCAGCTTGAAATTATCCAAAAATTTTGAATCTCTTGTTAAGTTACCACGCTTCCGTCCATTAACTCGGTGCTCTGCGGCAGCATTTATCTTAACAACACTCTAGCACATAGCTCCATTTATCTGCATAGCTTTCATTAACTTCTTCAGATTCCATTAATCTTACTGATGATGGGTTTTATTCCATTAGATTTCTGACGAAAGTGGTCTCTAATATGCGCTGTAAACCTCTAAGTATAAATTTTTAGCTATTTTTCTATACAAACAGTTCTGGCATTCTATTCCCCATTGATGAAAAGATTAATAGTTACACAAAACTATCTCTATAGCCAGCATAACCTACTTTCGGCTCTGTTATCCAAATCTACAACGGAATTCCAATCTTTGGATCTCTTACTCTGAACATTACTTAACCCTCTTCATTTAATTGTATTTGGCATATGATTAATTAGACTACGTTTCTTGAAGTTTTGCTATCGCCACATTTTCACTCAATTTTCTTATTTTGGTGTTTACTAATTGTGTCGGTGTGTACCCTAGTGTCGGTGTGAGCCTTACATTGATGTTTCTATCCTCTCCTTGGTGTTCGGTGTACAGCGCCCTCCATCGGTCAAGTCCTTTAATCTGAGACTTTGACTCCAGCCTGGTCCGTGTGTTGCAAAAACATTCATAGACAAAAACATTCATAAACAAAAACATACATAGACTGTTTGTTTTCATTTTGCAGGGCCATGCCAAACAGTTTTGGAAAACCTGCCAAATCCTTGAACAGAGTTTTTGAGAAACTTGCTCAACCCATGACCGTGATTTTAGGAAACCTGCTAAAATGGCACATTGCACGCACGGAACTTGGCGAAATCAGACTCGCAGATTTCGAGGTTTTCCCCCCACCAAAGAGTGCGTGCACCTCTGCTTGTCGCTGTCTCCATGCGGGATCCACCTCTGCATCTGTCCCCCGATGTTTGTTCCTCGAGACAATCTCGGCTAAGGAAAAATTCGTAGTTTTTGACGTAAAATGCCGTAACCGATCTTGTGAAGAGATAAGTTTTCACGGTTTATTTTTATATTCAGTAACATGTGTGTTTGCTGTGATAATATCACTGCACTCGAAATTTGTTTCAGTGACGCCACATTATTGCATTTTCTAGAGGAGAGCCGTAGGGACTAAATTCAGTGCAAACATTATTCGTTGGCCCAAAATTTTATCCTGTAACTTTCAAATGCGTTTATACGCAGCAGAAAGGTTATGTACTTTTAGTTGCAATGACTTGCACACTGAATAAAATATACTCAACTGGGGACATTTTTTATCACTAAAGATTCTTTCTTTATTTGCTGAACTAATGTGAAAAACAAGAAAAAGTAAACATAGTATTTACCTCGACACAAAAGCAAGAGTTCAAAAAAATCTTAGCTTTCAAACAACATGTGAGGAACAACAATCTCTCAATGTACGAAGGAAAGATAAGGTTTCTTTTGTAAAAATTGAATGAGTAGAAATCTTGAGCAACTCCCTGTTGCACTAATTTCGACTAGCACATACTTAGCTGCTTCTATTTCAGTATAGACTATTCGCTTTTGTCGTCTTCATTCTTCATCTGCGATCTCAATTCTGTGTAGCTTTCCAAATGTTGTTCTCACCTGTGTAAACACTTTTCCTTGATGTGTATTTTGTTCTTTATTCGTAATATTTACCATCTATATGTATGTATATCTTTGTTCGAAGTAAATTCTTCAACTCGTAGATTATTGCTTCTCAATGAGAACTGTACGAAATGATGACAGCGAAGCCTGGCATATCCAGGTTTTGTAAGTACCAAAAACGAGCGTTGTGAAAATTATATTTTCCCGTAATTTATATTGATTAGCCACTCCAGCTCTCGTCCGTGCATTGATCGGAAAACCGTTCAAATGATAATTGTTATCAACAATGGATAGGGTTTTTCATAGTTATGTTTACAAAAAAAAATAATATTAGTCATTCTTTATTGACTAGCTATTTCGTGTAAGAAAGTGGCTTGTTAACAGTTTTCTCCATGAATAGGCAAAAAATACTAACAACTGTCTGATAATCACCTAGGAAACATATGAATTTCTTAGATCGATTCCGCATTGAATGTCTTCTAGCTAAGAAATTCGCGCCTAAAACTTTCGATTACAAGAATTATCTTCGAATCTGGTGTCATTGATCTCAGTTTACTTTTAATTCTCATTTGAGCAAATTCCCAAACAATACTGTAGCGGATCTTCCTTCTTAATTTTTTGATATTCTCCATTATACGAGTATACGCCAAGTAGCCTCGTTCCCAAGATCAATTTTCAATTTTCTTTAAACGTGAAATCCCTCCGAGTTTAGTGAATTAGGAAGCGCTCAATCATATAGTTTGAATGGAAATTTCGAAATAGTTTGGCTATAAATCCTTGATAGCTCCTACTCCTTAATCAATGATACACAATTGTATAATGACGCCATTTTTAACAGGGAAGTGCGTCGTGCAGTAGACGCATCGCAGCGCCACGCAACTCGTCATGTCGGCAGATCGTTTCTTTGAGCAACAACTCCAAGATTTCAACGCTACTGAATCACCAGCTTTCGTTTCCTTCGGATTTGTGCTTGTAATTTTATGCCAGTACGCTTCTATGGGTGGCAAATTGATGAGATATTTTCCGCTATTACAGTGCAGCTCGCGTGTCCGGCAGAGGTGTAACTTGAGTTCCACGTGCGTGTTTGGCTGTTCAACTCCCTTTGAACGATGTGGACAGTTTGATTGTCAGTTACGCGGATGTTTTTTCGTAAACATTTGTTATTCTTCAACGATTTGCTGAAAGTTTGTAAAATCATAAGTAGATTTCAGTAGCATTACGTCCGTACTGCAGTTGTCTGCCTCTGCTGAGGGTCCTCAATGCTATGCAAAACTTTCTCTATTTAAACATTTTTTATTAACGGGCTTGGCCCATATTCGTTACTCTATTCTTCGAACTACCAGTGGTGTTCTTTATTTCTAACATTGTACGGTCCTCGAGTTTGTACATAATTTGTAAGATATATAGTTTGTTTTTAACTTTGTTATAGAATGAATTTACATGAATTTTTTGTTAAACAAAAAGAAGCAGTGAAAGACTTAAAGTGCTTAAGTTTTTTATCGTATTTATCGTAACGACGGACGGATGCCGATACCAGTTAGAATTCTAAGCCATTAAAAAATATTTAAGCAAACGAGCTCGAACTGAAGCCTCGGTGGCGCTGTCAGGCTTTTGCGCTTATCGAAGTATAGACTCGTTTACATAAGCAATTCTTCAATAGTTCTATGATTGCTACCCAACAACTCATCGTCGATTGTCTTAGGCATCTCCTCGGAGTTCTAAATACTCTTAAAGATTTAATCTTTAAAAGTAAATTTTCTAATTGCACTTCATCCTGCACATTTTTTCTGTTGGCAGTTATTGTGGAAATATAATAAATTTTTAGGTGAATTTAGCTAAATTACTTTATTAGCAAGTGTCCGATTAACAAGGTTCTCACGCTCGAGTAAATTATTATTTCAGTACTCGGGTAATTGTGATTTTTCAATCATCAGGATTGGAGTCGCGTGATGCTCGTAGCTATAACGAGACAAATGCAAATTTAATTCTGTTCTGCCAATAAAAGTTCAATTTCAAAGCAAAGAATTTGACTGTTACCATTAGTAGGAAATTCTAATTTGTTCTTAATTGGATTTGAAGCTTCACGAATTTCTCTTAGTAAAATGAGCTCCCTCTGAGAAGCTCCAAATCTCTTGGGTAAAGATCTTAAAGGCTAGCAGGGAGCAGAGATTTAGATCATGTTGTGATCTATTTGCCTACAACAAACATTCGGTTTAAAAATTTCAATGTAGTTTGGAACAAGAGCGAGGTAACTGCTTGAAAGTACAATTCAGTCGTCAGAATCCAAGAAGAGAAACTCGAAAACCTTTTGCAAACGTGTTATTTGTGAGGTGTATGAATGAAGCGTGTAGAATTTGTATTTTAAGATTTCCTATGACTATTCACTATTAGCCTTGCGCTAACGAAATTGTCGTGAAAAGATCAGCGGTCGTTGTTCAAATTTGTCAATTAAAAATTTTGTGCATAGATGCTCCAGTCTCTTTCTCCGCCCCCCCTCTGGCGGAGTACAAGAAGAGTCATATATTGAAAGCTCTTATTTAGAATAATGTATAATCTGTTGCATGATGTTCGGGCCCTAAAATGTGTTTTATATAGGTTGAAATCACCCTTCCATAATGATGTTGAATGCTGTAGCTATTTATAGTGCCGCACCTCTGCTGAACCGTAGACCAGGTCTCATGTAGCGATTTTATGAACAGCTTGCATGCAGTCCTTAGGAGCAACTCCGAGTAACTTTAATTCATGAAGAGACGCACTTGAAAATTGTTGAGCACGCTAACGACAATTGAAATTGATCTACAAACGCAACTTTTTGCGAAAAGTCTCTTATAAAACTATTGGCGAAACTCTCTAATCAGAATGGATTTAAGGAATGGGTGTTTTTTTACGGGAAAACCCTGACAGAATGAATGCATAAAAGCAAAGAACTTACGAATTAGGTAGCATTACTGTTTTCTGTACATAGAACTCTACCCTTTCGAGCTCTATCTAAAATAGCCCTGTTTTTCGATTGTTGCGGTGAAAACGCGTGAGACGCATTCCGTTTGCGGTGGTTCCGTTCGGCAGGAGGCAAAAGGCGATCTGGACCCGCCCTCTGCAACCTGTGTTACTCGTTGCTTTCCTAGCGTTTTTTTATGCATAAGGAGCTCACGAGGCGTCCGGTAGTTAAGTTTTTATTCGGGAAGTGATCTTCCAAGCTCATAGGTCTCCACTCTAGTTTTCACCCCAACAATCGAAGGTAAATTTGTAGCACAGAGTACGTTATCTTTTGGTCAACCACTATGAAGTCAATGAGCTCCAACTTCACTGCTGCTGCTGCTGCTTCCTATCGCAGTGCTTCATGCTGGGAAGCTAACGAAAATGGAAATGATTATTCTGGGGAGTACGGACGCATGTGTGACACATATTGTTTACGTTGTAGAATACTTCTTGTTACTAATGCTAAAGTTGTTGATTTTTAGATACTGATCCTCAAATGAATATGTTGTTTATAGAACCATTTAGACTGTTAGAGTTAGCCTTTATATACAAATATATATATCTGACTGAGTTTTACGCAGGAAACGAGATTCTCCGAGTATTGAGTGCTGTACTGACTCTTGTTTGCCATTACGGTACAATTCTGCCTAGAACTCATCTTCTATACAAACTTGCATTCAGTCAAAAACTGAAAAACTATTCCTTTTGCATACTCGATGTGCTCAAATTTCTTGAAAAATCGATCACATTGTGAGAACTCAAGTAAAGCCACTCTCAAGGTATAGATATAAATTGCAAACTAAGTCTTAGAACGCACTTCGCATTTGTAGTTGTGAATAGCTTAAATTTCATACAGAGAATCTTTACAATTTCATTGAGCTGCGAATGCCGGAAGACAACCTCCGCTCGACTACTGCTTCAGCCTAACTATAACGTTTTCTTGCAATCCTAGCCAGGGAAATTTCTCTTCTTCGTGCGAGTCTTAACGTTATTTCATTTTTTGCAGTACGAATAAGCTCGATACCGCGTTTTCTCAGTGTCGAATGCTTTTGTAATTTAGATTTGAACTAAAAAATACCTGTTGTGCTAGTGGCGAACAAATTTAGCCGGGGGAAATTTATTTATGAAGCTGACGCAGTTACGATATAGGCGACGTAAATTACCCCTAATATTTTTTCATTATTGTGGATTCATTTTACGGAACTAGACGGCACTGAAATGAGGGTCAACAGCTGATAGTCATAAGTTCTCTTGAACCAGTTTTAGATCTTTTTTAATCTACATTCGCGCTTTTTATTATCGTGTTCACATTTCTTATCCAACAATTTTAGTTGGAGTCGATTTGTCCAGATAGCAGAGTATAAAACGTTCGTACTGAATATTTCCGGGCAGTACGTTCACTTTCAGAAATAGTTTCGCGTATATTCTGGTTACCACCGCGTGCTTGAGCACGTAGCTAGTCTGGGTATGAAGTCTACTCATCAATTGAATTTTTGGCCATGCCACTTCACATTCTTCGTGCGTTATAGCGCTCTTCGCCTGCTCTCTAATTGAAGGCCCGCCTAAGGCTTCGAAAATGCATTCATTTGCCTTGCCAGCTCAATGACGAAGAAAATACGGAAATGAAAAGAATCGCTCTTGTTATTCAATTGGTTAGAAGGACTGTGCATGAACGCAATCATCGTGTTGCTCTCACAGGACGATATGAGATTGAAATGAGCCCGAAGATGAGTCGCATTTAATAAATAATACAAAAGAGAAGGTAAAACATAACTGAAAGTGCAACGATCACCTAAAGTACTTGGAGTCACAAATTTACCGAAGAAAAATGATACGGAGCGAGTTATTCGTAGAATTTTCCCGACCTTTTTCCTTGCTAGGTATGAAACCACAGCCATTTGATCATCGTCGTTTTATTTATGTAACTAATGTTGTTTTCTTATCTCATTGGAGTCTGTTTACCAGTGTGAATAAATGGCGTGACCAGACGGAGAGAGTTCGAAATTTTAGCTCGCAAAGCACATCTTAACTATGCACTTTAGCAGCAGGACTCGATAGAAGTGTTAGTGGATTATTCTGTTCCCCTCTGCTGTTAATTAATCTTCCTAGGCTGTCGTCTTGTGAGTGAAGTCTTGTGATCAATGAGTGTGACCGCTAGAGTACTTCATCAGTTATAAGGTTCCAACTGGCACACATTACAAGAGGAGGGACCTTGCTTGTCATAAACGCGCTCGATGGATGCAATTCTAAAAAGCAAACTTTTCTTTCTACATTAGCAATTTTTTCCAAAAGCGTTATGATTGATTGTATCAGAAACGGGTGTTTGGGACCAGCTTGAAGATGATAACCTTTGACGCAAATGTTTTGTCGAAGTCACTTCCCTTTCAGAATTAACCAGGGATTAAATGAGAAAATACGTACGTGTACATTTCGATTGCTGAGCATGGTTTTGTTCACGACATTTTGAGAGCTGCTGTGACCCCGGTGTCGAAATTCTCCCCAAGGTCCCTCTTCGAGCGATGGGTGTTAAAAAGTCGTTAGAAATGTAATTGCGATAGGTAGCGCTAGCGCTGTGTTGAATGCGTGCACGGCCATTAAGCTGAATAAAAGTATACTCTGTAGTAGAAAGATTACGAGAGAGTTGTTTCCCTGTTGACCTAGAAAATACCTCTATTGTATAATGTTCCATTTGTCTAAGCATGGTTACCCAATGTTGACACTGATCTATGCTATCTTCTTGGCTAAATAAAGAAAAATTTTCCTTCTACTACTTCTTCTCTCCTTCTTTCTTATACTAGTCTCTATCTTTTCACTGGCATGAGTCGTGTTATTAATGAGAGCAATTAACGGATGAAGATGTTGACATGTTCTCTCACCTATCATGTTGTGTCTCCTTCATAAATGTGATAGGTTTATTCTTCACGGTTTGACCCTTCGAGGCCGCCGACAAATCTCAACAAACCAACAGTCTTTCGTTCGTCAAAACTTTAATATGTAAATTTATCGCGATGTGGATTCACCTCAAACCTAACGCGTTGATGAGGATAAGGGATACTGTTAATAATGACTATTATTACTTTATACAAGTTAAGTAGGTCAGTGTGAAGTGGTATATGAGTGTCACCCGACTGTGGAGTTGTTGCTAGAGGGTAGAATGAATTTTGTGGGCATATGAAAGCCTCAATCCATGAGCTAAAACTCTCGGTGTAGGTTAGAGCGCTCATCTTTCCTCAGAGAACCCCCTTGAGGTCTTTTTTTGTCCTTCGCGCTTATGCAATGGTGGTTTACGATCTTTTTAGTGCACTGCGATAATATCAGCTGCCTGCTTACGAATTTCTCTTTCAAGCTAAGTACGGAATCTTTCTAATTGACATGACCAGTCATTTTCTGGCAACGATCGTAGAAAATGAGAGAGCAAGGATGCTCTGGTGTCGAATTTAAGTGCGAGACTCAGAAGCGGACTTTCAGCATTTAATGTTACTAGCATCTTTTTACTATGTATGTACATTGTTCACGACGTTGTGACGTGTTAGAATGGCGATTAGCATTTGCAAGTGTATAATTATCGATTGTTTAGCTCATGGATTGTTTCGTTTTCAAGCTTGTTCCAGTAATCCTCCTTTTCTGACGAAAAGTTCATTAATGATCGCACAGAACTGCTCCAAGGAATGATTTACGCTCATCAGTATTCTGTGCCTAGAAACGGTATGGCTAAAATGGCTCCTTTCCACTGAGCACTGACAGCAAAATACCTGTTGATTCGCAGCACCCTTGGCACTGACATGCAGTAGCAGTTCTAGTCATTGCGTTGGAACGTCATCGGCACCGATGTAAATACACGTGTTTTGAATTCAACCCCGTATCATACGAAATGATTACAACTGCCTAAAATTTTGCATTGCTTGACATTTGCTTCGGTAAAAATTTCTTTTCCAATACGAGTATATCGGGGCCGAGAACGCCTTGCTCTCTAGCAACAACTCCTCTTGCACTTCTGAAGATGTTATGTGTAGCGCCGCCTGTGACATATGTATGTGTTGCCGTGTTGACAGCAAACGCTCCTGGGCAGTAGCCAGCAGTGTGACGTCGCCACGTCTTAGCAGCGTCGCCGTGAGCACAGCTGTTAGAAGGGCATTGCATATCCCTGTTGCCTCAACGCAGAGTTGTCACTGAATAAACGTAAGAAAAAATTCCCGTGTCCTCATTATCTTTTAACTGACCGCTTTAAATAGGCGCGTGCCATTTGGACGCTCTTGAAGGGTGGGGATTGGTTATGAAATAATTTCAAGAAGTTCAGTTGAGGGAAGTACGAATCACCAAATTTTCATCGAGTTGAATTTTCTCGCATGCTTTCCTGTAGGTAAAATCAATTTAATTTCTGACGAGGACGCCGAACTAAAACTTACATCGCCAAAAAATAAATATAACCTGAATCTCAATGACAAATAATTTTCACTCGATTTTCCTTCCTGTACACGAATAACACGCGTATAAAAAACACAAAAATTCCGCTCTTCAAATATTCTGCATCTCAATTCAAGAGCTGCTGTGCAATAGAACACGACGAGGAAAACGAGACGCGTTGAAAATATCGGACAGGTTTTCCTGGCGGCGCCGTCGCCACGACACCACAGGCAGCGGCAGTGGCCGAGTGGCGGAGGCAAGTCCAAGCCTTGCGTCGCCCGCGTAGGGCTGTGATGTCAATTGAATGTAATATTTTAGTCCCATTGTTAGGTAGAGATGTCCACAAAGTAGCGCTTCACTGTTTTCATTGAGAAATATTTCGCTCTTTTCAAGTCAACGATGTCTGCAGTGTAGACCTTTACAATTTGTTTAGTGAAAAGTTCATGTTTTTAAAGTCAAAAGTGCCTATAGCGAAGAGCTTTCAATTTTATCAAGGAAAGTATATAAGTTTATGCAAGTCAATAATATCTCGAGTTCTAATCCTTCAAGTGATTAAAGAAAATATTTCAGTATTAATTCTGTTGGCTTGTCGATCATACACGTCACAGTATGTATTTATAGTAATAACTTGCTTTGTCTTCCTCATTCGGAAAGTCACGGTAACTTGAAGGCTTAGCAAGGTCCCTGCGAACTGCCTTCTTCTATCAAAAGAAAATTTGTCGCTAAATGATTTCAAGCTATTGGAGCTATAAAAAAAAGAACAAACGACTATATAATTAATTTGTACTATTACCTATTATTTTAGGTTGTATGCTCGTAGTAGCCTTTAAGGGCAGAAGTAATTCTAATTTCAAATTTATGGCTAGCAAGACAATTGTCTTCTTGTTGATTATTGAATGAACGCAAGAAGAAACACGGGAAGTGAAAGGAAGAGATTTTTTAGTGAGAAACTGAATATTGACGCGAGAAAACGCGAGGTAATCTATGGCTAGCAGGGTGGTTCCTAAGCTGAAGAATGAATTCAATTTTGCCTGAATTCAAGATTGTTATTTGTTACAATCTACGCATCATTCTCGCTCTTTTACATGAGCCCTACGCCAATTTTCGCTCACTAAACCATATTTGTCAGTCCGTTTAGAGATTTTCGGTGCTGCAATTGATAAGGAGCGGCTGTGCATCAAGTCAAGATGGGGATAACAAGCACCATCAAGCGGCGCTGCTTGGGGAAGCTTCAACCTCTGTTAAAGGTGAGGCATCCTGTTTTTTTCGAAACTTAAGCCGTGATTTCAGGTGCGCTCACGCTGAAATGCGAGGGACAAGTGTATATACCGAGCATTTATCCGTTTCCCTAGCAAACTATGTGGCGAACATGGGCTGTGTTCTGGTGGTTCTTGAATTTTTTTCTAGGTGCTTGAACGCACCCGGAAACGATCAGTTTATACTAAGATAAGTCAAGGAAAAACGAGTAAACTCATATTAAGCATGTTTTTGGTAAAACATTTGGCAAGTTTGCTCGACCAAAGTCATAAAATACTAATGAAGGTCAAAATGAGTTAGCGCTCGCCTTTACCTGAGTAGAGAGTAACCACTCTAGCCGCCAACGCCCTAATGGTGTCGTGAGCAATCCGACAGAGGCACAGGTTATCATACCGTCAACATATCATTGTATCGCACAGCAGATGACATCATGTACATTTGAGCAAAATATAAAGCATAGTTATTGTTATTTTAGGGCCACTGCATCTGTAGTATATCTTCAGTAGGGATAGCTGGAAGTAAAAACCATCATCGTTCTCTACATAGGTTGCCTCAGAAGCCTAGTAGTCCTTTAGGGCCTACGAGAGGTCACTAGTAGTGTACCTCCTGAGTCTAGTAAGAAGTGGCATCACTCACTTGATTGTAACACAGCATCCGATGAGAATTTTTTGCCTTAATTAATGCTTCAAATGTATCAAATCCTACATTTAACAACACAGTAACCGAGTATGGCCGCACAGCCTAAATTAGCCCAGTTTTGAATGGTCTGTACATACGTACTCCCGCTGCTTGGAACGAGTTTTGAGTCACACCAGGCGTAAAGTAAAGTCACACCAGGAAGTAAAGTAAAGTCACACCAGAGAGTAAAGTAAAGTCACACCAGAGAGTAAAGTAAAGTCACACCAGGGCGTAAAGTAAAGTCACACCAGGGCGTAAAGTAAAGTCACACCAGAGAGTAAAGTAAAGTCACACCAGGGCGTAAAGTAGAGTCATACCAAGGAGTAAAGCAGAGTCACACCAGGGCGTAAAGTAAAGTCACACCAGGGCGTAAAATAAAGTCACACCAGGGCGTAAAATAAAGTCACACCAGGGCGTAAAGCAGAGTTACACCAGGGCGTAAAGTAAAGTCAAACCTGGGAGTAAAGTAAAGTCACACCAGGGTGTAAATTAAAGTCACACCAGGACCTAAAGAATTAGGAAGAGTCATGAGCTGCAGTACTGACCGACATCCCTCACCTCCGACAGCGCCTGCTGCTGCCGGGACTGGCCGCCCTGTTCCTGGTGCACATGATCACCTGGACGGACCCCAGCCTGCCGGAGGAGGACCTGCACAGCGTCCTGCCAGGTCCTCGCTCGGGACTGCTTCACAGCTCACATTTTAGCTTCTCCTTGAGTGCCATTTGGCGTCTTTTTAATAGCCATTTTAACTTCTTCTTAATCAGCATTTTAGCTTCTCGTTAACATGCATTTCAGCTCGTTATTATCCAGTATTTTAGCTGCTCGTTAACCAAGATTTTAGCTTTTCGCTATCTGGCATTTTAGTTGTTCGTTAAGCAGCATTTTAGCTTCTCATTAGCCACTGTTTTAGACTATCAAAATACATCATCATTTTGTGCCATAGCAATATCCGCTTTGAGAACCTACTCGTTCGTTATGGGACTCGCAAATTATAGATGATTCTAAAAGTTCCTCAACGTTTCCTATTGGAACGATGTCTCTTTCGCTGTTCTAGTGCACTCATGACGAGAAGATTGGCATACCTGCCGTCATAAGCCGGAACTAATCGACTGTTGATTTTGAATTTCTTCCAACAAGGTTGAGAATGAGCGAGCGTTTTACGAATTTTCTAAATAAATTTTTCTTTGTTTCATACCTGAGGTACACATGTTGCATACTTACTGTTATATATCGGGCTACACAATGTAAAATTTTCTAATTCGTATATCTGCTCTCCAGTTGCGCGTAACAGTTTAACACGACAATATCATGCTTCTTTTCTGTTTCAGTCTCATTTCAAATTATCCATGATGAGTTTGATTCCTACGATTTACATCCTGCTTAAGGTTTGTGATCTCCATTTAAAAAATCAATGTTTTAGGTAAGAAGTTTGAACTCCTGGTAAACATTTTCCGAGGTTCGTCAATCTTCTAACGATGTGACGCATCAAAACCGGTAAATTTTTGTCGCATTTTTAATTTTTTTTCTTGGTTGCACTCTGCTGGCCTAAATAATCACGTTGGACTTCCTCCAGGCGAAGCTCTCGACCCGTTACTGAAAAAGCGAGTCCGCAGCCCTCACGATCATCGACCTGCAAACGCGTTCGACACCGTCATCCAAAAAGCGGCGGAGGTCGAGGAGCTGCAGGAGATCGCGGACAGTGCCCCAAAGCCCTCGAAGGGGGCCAGCGGGGCTGCTCCCTCGGACACCAGGAGAAACAAAGGCTTGGAAAATGACAAGATCGATGAGCGGCTCCTCATGCACGAAGAATCGCCCCCTAAAACAAAGAGAGCCGCCGACGATGTGCGTGACAGCGAATGGTCAATGGCGAAAATGAATATTCCTGGTCATGAAAAGGTAAGTCTTGAAATTATCTGTCGCGTCGAAACAGCTTCATTAGTGGGACTGGATAATGTGTAGCGATATCTGCGGTTACGGGCGCCAGAATTTACTTAACGAGTGTGAGCATTTTTCATTGTTCTTGGATAAATGACAACTACTGCTTGTATGTCAGATTTCAATGTGTTAATTTTAGTACTTCAATATACACTGTAAAACTGCTTTAATAATAGTTTGTCGCTAACTTTTCCGTCGTTTTTTAGTGTTCGATTTTTTATTGTACTTACATAAAACTGCATATGTCATAAAACTTTGATTATCATTCCAGTAGAACTGTTGAACTGAACCTCATTTTGAAGGATGGTCAATCTCCAAAAGACACGTTACGAGTATATATTTGGCCAAATTCTCCTTCTTAACTTAGTATTTGTGATGTCGTTCATATCTTGCTCATCGTGTCCCTCAAATAAATATCAAATTCGAGGAAACACAATTTCAGGCAGAAAAAAATTAAAAACTAACGTATATTTACGTGCTACTGATATGAAAAAGACATGCACTTCCCGGAACCCTTTGAAAATGTTTGTCGTTTGACAGGTGAAGTTTCCGGGGCACAAAATATCGGAAGCGACCGTCACGCTCACCGTCATGTCCAGTGCTGATAAAGTATTCATGTCGCTCAACAAGCGCGAGGTGAGTCCATGTCTTCATACAGCTCAGTATCCTTCATGTAGGTTGTTTCCATTTCAAACTAGTCTGTCAAATTCTGGTAATTAGTTTTGTTAATTAAAGGCGAGAAAGTTTTCAGCGGCCTGTAGGATACCCTAGAAGTCATAGAACTTATTCGGGCCCTCAATTCACCATGTATAAAACTATCCATTGTAATAGTAAAATAAATCCTTGTCCGTAATATCTTTAAATGGTGTAGCATTTGTGGCAATAAATTGTTTCAATTGTTTTACTAGAAATGTTTCTTTCTTTACACATTTTCTTCAAAACTCTCGCATATCGTATGCAACAGCTTCAATGTATCATATGTTTATTGCTTCTTAAATTGCATTAGTAACTACAAGATTAATAAATCAATGAGGAGATGTACATAAAGTAAACAAGCTTCAAGAAGAAGAAAACTATTCGTTCAGATCTATCGAGGTTTGACGGAACGTGGGATGCACGTTGTCGTCCTCCACCCCCACACCGCTAAGGTGATGGCCGCTCGCACCTTCGATACTTTCTTCAACGGCACCGAGGAAGAAATGGTGTCGTTCTTGGACGACGTACAGCCTGGTCGCATCGTCGTCTTCGCTGTCAGGGTGAGGGAAATCTACGCGGAATATGAACTACATGTTTTGAGTAAATGGTGTTCGAGAATATTTTCGATTTCAAATGCGAAGCGTTAAAACTTCATTGCAATGTTTTTTTTCATCCCAGTGTGGAGCCGTATGATAATAATTTTTATTTTACATTCAATATTGCTCTCAATTATTACGTACATACATATTTTTTTTACGTGCCTAAATGGAGGTTGGAGTTCGAAGATTACGCGCCAGTTTCCAGTTCGGTTTCCGCCACAGATAAAAATATAATACCATCAGATACGACTTTCATCAGCTGGATTAAGAGTTTGTTTAATGCTTTTTGAAAACATTTCAGGATGAAGCAGCTTCAGGCCTCACTTGGAAAGGCAGGAACAAACTGCGCGAGTTGGGGTCGAGGTTTGCGGACAAACTGGCGTTCCGCGATATGTGGATTTTGGTGACCGTCGTTGGAGGCCTCAAGCTTGCCGAGTCGTACTCGAACGTAGCGACGGAGGACACTGCTTATGAGTGGGGAGGTCCTCTCTTTCTGCGCACTGACTTTGACCTCGATTCAACGGCAGGCAAGTGTACATCTCGATTAAAATGCTAGCAGGTGTTGATCTCGATCATCTGTTAGGCAAGTATAGAACTCATTCAGCCGGTATACAAGGTGTTGATAACGAGCAAATGGCTGCAAAGTGGTGAATCTCAATCTTACGTTAGGTTAGTGTTGATCTCGATCTAAGGTGAGCATGTTTTTATCTCTATCGAATCAAGTGTTGACCTCGATTTGATGGCTAGCAGGTTTTGACCTCGATCAAATGTAACAAAGTGTTGACTTCATATGATCAAAAGGCAATCACGAATTGGCCACTGTCTGACGACGTAACGCTAGTGCAACTAAAGTGCACTAAGCGTTACTAACGAACTACGTTTTACCCAGGGCTATGTATGTGCTTGAAATGGAGTTTTTTGCTCTTGAATTCTAGGTTTAATTTGTCCACACATGTGCAAATAATGATTCAAATTCTTTAACTACTTTTTTGATTCCGCTCATAATCTTTTATCACCAGCTGAATTGGGCAGCGGCAGCCCTGCAGTGCAAGGTTTCGTTTATCAATACGTGAGCTACATTCATTCACTTGGACGTAGTTAATTAATCCGCTGTCTACATTCATTCACATTCACGTAATTGATACGCTAAGTATATTCAGTCACATTTACATAATGAATATAGTAGTTATCTTCATGAGAAGTTATCATTTTCTACCCGAAGAAATAAGTTAGTATCAAATACATCAAGGCTTAAAAGTTTGACTGTAATCCGTTTTCAATGAGTTTGTTCTGATTTCTTTAGACTGAAAATCGAAAACTCAAACATATTTACGCATCAAAATATATAGGCAAATTCGAAAATGTAACAATCATAACGTGTAAAACTAAACAGAAATTGAAGACTACGTTTCGTTTTTAGCATCCTCTACCTAAATAAATATTGAAATTGACATAGAATATTTTATTCGTTCCCAAACAGAAAGGAACCTCTTGAAATGTCATATTCAATATTCCCCCCATGCATACTTACTTTAGGGTTATCATCTTAAAAAATAACAACATTTATTTCGTCGGTTTCATTCCTGTCGCAATGAATATCAGATTTGAAATTTTAAGGCACTTTCGTCCCTGTGGGCATTGGGACTTCCAAGCAAACCTGGAGTTTGCGCAGGTTTGTGTCCGTGGGCAGCGGACGCGCATGCGCAGCTCCGGCAAAAGTTCTGCCAAAGATTCGAAGGCTACGGCGATCTCTGCAAGTGCAAACTCAAGAACTTCGAAGACGTTTTCTTCAAAGCTGATCCCAAGGTCTGTATGCGATGTCTTTAGCAACTGTAGTTCTCCTCCCAGTTTTCCCTCCTAGGATATTTATTACATAGTATCGCGTGAATGAAGTTATATACCTCGCGTTCAGCTGGAGTAGTTGGTCAAAAAACTCTACTGAGAAACTGGGTTTTGAAAAATTTGCCATTCGGTAAATCTAGAAGTTTTAAGATTCATTTTTTTTTCAGGTGATCAAAGAAATCGAAGGAAATCCTTTCCATAAGGACCTCGCCGTGGCGGTGTTGGCGTCAAATCGTCCCCACTACTTGTATCGGTGAGGTGCTCGATGTTCTATACAAGGGCAATGTCATAATAGGTTCATTATGGATCAGTTTTATCAACGCAGAAATGAATATGGAACTCTCTTACTATAGTTAAAAAATGAAAGAAGTGAAGTTAGTATTACGACATGAAACTAGAAAATTTAACAGAATTCACCATAAATTAGAACGCTACTCATAGAACAATTCATTTATTATGTGCACACGTGACTATTAAGCCAATATGTTCAGATAACAATTTTCAGAGCCTCATGAATTCGTTACTCAATGCTACACACACTCAAGCAAACAAAACCACGCGGTGTTCACGTCACCGACCATTTGTACCAGGACTCTGAAGGCCCTCAGAGAAGCTGGAGGCCGTGGCACAGACCGCGTGGTCGTGCTGCTGGAGGAGAACAACAGGGAGATCGTGGCTCTGACGAAGCTCTTCGGGTACCACCTCGTCCTCACCGGCCAGAGACCAGGACCTAACGTCACGGTGCCCGTCAGGGTGCGTGACAAGCTTCAGTTTGGCTTCCGGTGAGTGAGCAGTCGAGATTTTACTTAATGAGTGAAGGGGTTCGACATACAAGCTCAATCTAATTTTGAGTATTTCAGCCACTGCAATTATGATTAAATTTTGTAAAAATCCGATAGGGAAGTTTCATTCATACGTGGAGTTTCCTAATTGAGAGGAGAAATGAGTCGTTTGTTCGTGAATGATTTTCAAACTTAGCATAGCGTCCAGAAATTAAGTAAGCCAGAGCGTCTTTTTCGCTCGTTTCTTCCTAGTTGAAGCTGGCATATTTCTTCTTTGTTTTCACTTCCCACGACAAATGAGCGATGTGACGGTCTCTTGTATTGTACTTGATCGTTTCTGAGAGAGAAAGCACTGTTAAAAGAGACATAAGCTGTGCACCAAAAATGACATTCAGGCTGCAAATCGTAACTGACGTTTCTTATACTAACATAAAAAACATTTCACGCTCCTGGCCTTCCTATGTTTAGTTGTTTTTCAACGTACGGTTGAACTATGCAGCTATTTCGAAACGACTAGTTATAAGTTGAACAGAATCAACGAGTACTTGGACGGTGCCCCTAATGCAACAATTCTTCATTTCAAAAGGCTCCTGATGGGGGCCTCGTTTCCGCCCAACAAGATACCGCAGGGCATGAACGAAATGCCTTCCATTCCCCCCCTCAGCAGCCAACACCTGGTCGTCCTGGACGATGACGTGGAAGTGTCCGTAGACTTTTACAAGTCAGTACTCCAAGCACCAGCCCGGTAGACCTGTGTGGGCTGTATTTGTGAATTTTATGTTTCAGAAGTATACTTATAGCTAGTTTGAAGGCGTTTAAAACTTTTTGCAGTGCTAGAACGTTTCTAATTTTGTTGGCAATTGTGGTCGGGTGAAAATACGATCATGCTGGCGTTGACTTGAAAGTGTTGACTCGCCTTATTTCCTTTGTACTTTCTGGTCTTGATTGTTTCAAAGTGCAATAAATATTCTCACTTCGAGTTTTCTGTTTAGTTTTTATAGTTATTATGAAAAATTTAGGTTAACTTAATAATGCTAGAGTTCATTCAGTAATTATTCGTTTCCAGAATTCAGTTAATAATCTCCAAACGAACTTACCTCTGAAGTGTGAGGATATCAAGATCAAATTCAAGTGAAGAGCACCTTAGCTCGAATGTATTTACAGTACAGATGATTAACGCGAAAAATAACCTTAAAAGGAAATGAAATTAGCCCTAACAAAAATTATTAACATGCAATATTTGATACATTACACGTATATTAAAATTCGTATGCCATTCCTGAGCGTTTCACCCCAAAATTAGCATCACGCGTACCGCAGGTACCTGCACAGCGTCGCCCCAGTTCTCAAGCGAGACGAGACGCTGGTGGGCATCTCTGCATTCAACTACAACAGCTACCTGGAGGTGGCCGAGTCTCTGGTGGACCTCTACCGCACGGACAGGCTGCACACTGTCGCCCTGCTCGTGCCTGGCCGCACGCTCAACCAATACCTCATTCCGGACTGGCCTTCTTTGGAGTCGGTGAGGCTACGGAATGGCGTGCGCATGTGCTTACAGATAATTTAAAAGTGTTCACAAGGGGGTATTGGAAAATTTTGGCTGAGAAATGTCTTATTTGAAAAATGGACCTAGGTATTCAGTATTTCGAGAAATTTAATTGTACTATATAATGATAGACCAGGCACACGTATTTTTTCTTGCATGTGTGTAACTGTTTATTGATGCACTGAAGGAATTAGTTAAAAGGAAATTCACTGGTCGAGATTTGTCGTTGCGTATTCCTAATCAGCGAGATTGTGCCAAAGAAGGCAGGCTTTATTAGTGATACAGAAAATTACATTTTTTCCAAAGATACATACTGGCGTTATGGAGGCGTGGTGGGACTCTAATTGCTATTAACGCCTCAGAAATTGCATGCAGACTTGAATAAATTGTCTGGCAATTCATACGACTAGTTGGAAACTTCTCTATCGCTGAACGAAAGATCGTGTAAAACAACAGAAGGAACAAAATTGTATGAACAATCATCGCTGAGTTTTCTATTACGTATATTTGAAATACCATATATGAAACACCAAAATTCTCGTTTCTCTTGAAAAGAAAAGTTGTTTTCATGAAATGTGTACCCTATTTCTCAGGAACTTATGTGATATACGATCAAATTCCTTCCTTCAAACATTCATCGTCTAATAATCTGGAGCGGTAACCCTGCATCTAAGGCTCCGTGAAGGAGACTCGTAGTCTTAAATTCATAGGGAAAATGGAATGCAAACTGCGGGGTGTGAGAAGCCCTAGGTTACCATTACAGAGTTCACGTTTGTGTCTTCTTTAATACTCTTCTTACCAAAAGTGGTTGACCACTTTTCGAGCGTATCAGGACGCTTTAGTCTAGTTTTTGTAGTACACATTGAAGTTAACGAGTTAACCCATTAATACCGGGAGGCAAAGATTTTTACAAAATTAAGTACTCCCATTTTGGAGGTTATTTATTTTTCAAATGGTTTCAATACAATTTTCAACATCTGGTTACTAACATGTAACGCGCAAGGCACCTGCTATAGTTTAACCAGTCATGTTTTTTATGAAAGCATTCATTCCAACACGTAAACAATAAACATTGAAAAATGGTTGATATTCAGAGCGAAATAAATCCTTGCATGGATAGATTAACCTCCCGTTCAACTGGTCCCTCCAGCCCGAACACTGGCACGCCGGACTGCAGCGAGCCCTCGACAAGAAGTCCGGTCTGGGAACCGTCTACCCTGAAGTGTCTCGCTGCAAGCACTTCGGCTACAGCGGGTACAGGATCTATGGAGCGCTGCAAAAAGCCTTTTTTGATCGCCACAGAATGTCGTTGACAACCTCCTACTCAATCCCGAAGGAGAATATTGATAGGTGAGCCGGTGATACAGTTCTACAGGTTTAAAAGAATTCAATAAAAAATAACGAATTCGTTGATTGTTCTTGGTGAAACCGTGTTTCTTTTTTTAAGAATGCCAAATGTAAACGCAAAAAACAGGGATTTTGAACCTTGCATCTTGGGTCGTTGAGTTCAGAATCCATTGATGCAAATGAACACATTTTCTGTAATTTACCAGAAAATCTATTGTGAGAAACTGAATCGCGGAGCAAAATTTTCGAATTCTGATTGTTGTTTGTCATTGATGATGCACAATTAATGATGACTACGCTCAATAATGTGCCCTACGAAGTGTAAGTAAACGTAACTCTAAGAGTAAGTTGGGCTGAAGAAATTCGTACATCGATAACCTCTTAACGAAATTTTAAAATTTTCGTTACCTGCAACGTTTGTTTTTTACAGGCTTGAGCTCTCGGCTTATGATAAATGGGAACTGGAGACAGTGAAGAAATCTAAGCCAACTTCCTTCGATTTCTGTAAATACGTCTTTAACTTCAGTGAAGTGAGTGTTAATTACTTCTTGCTTACTGAACGTATACTAATTCCTCAATGCATTAGTTGTGGTATCCACTACAGCGCTTCAGTGGCCCAGGCTACTTTTTTTGGACGTATTTTTTCTGTAACACTGATATTGGTAATTGACATAGTTATTGTTTCTTATTTTCCCGATATGAAACAAGTAATATTACCTTTACAAAGAGCTCTTTTCTATTCTTAGATTTTTTACATTTGCATGTACTCTAACTAATATAGGAAGGAATCTTAAGAAATGCCAGGTCATAACTGATCAAGTTGTACGCAAAGGTGTGCTGTTGTGCGCTTATGATTGTTTAGCCTCGAAATTGCGATAATAATATTATTTTCAAAATATCTACACGTTCAAGTAAGATACAAATTGTGAAGAAAAATTAATCCTTAAAATATAACTATTAGGCAACAAGCATCCTGTTTATAGAAACTAGCAACAGATGCGCACGACGCACACTTCTGTGGTAACGGTGTTTACGGAGAATTTCCGAATTGTACTTGAATAAATTAAAAAAAACAGTAGGTACTTCTTCTGTCATTTTGGATCATGAATTACTTCGACTTTTTTGTTTACAGGAACCCATCGTAGTTTACGTAGACTACGACGGCAACATTGAAAACGACAAGTACCTTGTGGCTATCCTGAAGGTGAGCAACGACAAATTATCTTCCAGGAATTTAGCGCACAATACGGTTTTATTTATTATGTATTCCAGCACCAATAATTACTTAGCCGATGATCTGAACTCTTTGGTAACTTAGGATCAATTAGTTTATCTGTATTTTCTTGAATTAAAATACAAATTTCAATTGTAGAAAGGCGTTTATTGATGACAAAACTCCCTGTGGAATTATGTCATTGCTACGTGAAGTCCTGTCTGTGTTTTAAGGATTGAAAAGTTGCAGTTTGATTTTCGTGACCGACTGAGATTGAGGTTCTCCGATTTTCTTTACCGCAATGACAAGTAGACTGTATTATGCCAGGCGAATACCCACACGAAAGATTCACTAATTCAACATTGACTAATAGCACTGGTGTTCAACGGATACCATCAATGTCTGCTTTTTGTGTCGAGTAGTGTATTTATGGAAATTTCATGAGTAGATATGAAATTTTTCCAAACTATTAGAGCTATCTTCTTGCTCACACTGCTGTCCTCGTACACGAAAAAAGTACCCACTTTACTATACCAATCTAATTTTTATAGAAATTATTCGCGATCGCTACACACAATATTTGTTGTGGGAGTAAATAGTAGTCACGTTTCGATGTGCATCAAGGTATCCAACCTAACACATGCCTTCTTTTTCACCTAAAATCCTTCTTTGGTAACCTGCCGTCCTTAGCAATAGAATATAAGTAAATTTTGCAATACTGGTAACTTGCAATACTAGTAACATTTGCAATACTAGTAACTTGCAATGCTAGTAACATTCGCAATACTAGTAACTTGCTATATGATCAAATTGCAAGTGAAGCGACGTGCAGTAGAAATAACGTGCAATACCAGAAACTTTTAATACCACAAACTTGCAATATTAGAAACTTGCAATACCATTAATTTGCAATGTACAGTAAGCAGCAAGTGTGCAACAAGCACAGGTTCAGTCAACACACATGTGCAGTGAGTACACATACAGTCACCACGTGTAGTGAGTAAACGTACAGTGAGCACACATATAGTAAGCACAAAAGCATTGAGCACACATATAGTAAGCACAAAAGCATTGAGCACAAGTGCAGCACAATTACAGTCGGTGTACCCCCACAGTGCCTGGGGGCGTGGCACTTGTACGCTGAGGGGGGCTGGAGAGCCACTTGGCACCTGCGCTATACTGGCCACCCCCTCACCCTGGTGGCTGTCCCTGCCTCCCCCTACGCGTAAGTTATTCATCTATTTATCTATGTGCTGTGGAAGACCTGGGACAACTCTTTATTCACGATTTTTCGGTTACTTTTTTTCAACTTTACCTTGAAGGCCCTAATATGGAAAATTGAAAAAGTAGCCGAAAAATCGTGAATAAAGAGTTGTTCCTGGTCTTCAACAACACATGCCTAGGAGAGTATTTGTTTCCTACATATACTATTTATCTATATGTATAATATTAACTCTCTGATCATCTGGCTTGCTTACTTGTTTGCTTGCTTGTTTGTAACCGTGCACACTTATCTGTAACAACAGAAGGCCGAAATTCAAAACTCATCTCCCAGTAATTACATGAGACCTTTTCCAGCGTATCATGGTTACGGTTCGTTGGACGAAAGTGAATTAATTATTTTTTTTGCTATGAATATTTTTAGGAAATAAGGCTGAATCATTAGATGCTCAAAAGGAACTTCAAAAGTTCAAAAGAATTGAACTTACGTGAGATTTTTGCAATATATCATGAATACGAGATTGGTATACATATAGCTCCAGTTTTCACTCCATTTTTTATATTTTTTTCGAGAGATCACGGCATTCAGATAAAAAAAAAACATTCCTCCACAGCGCCACCAAGTTCTAACCCGCACCAAGCAATGAATAGATAAGGAAAACTAAATCCTTCAAACCAAAAAAGCGGTAAAACCTCCAATTCGAAAAAACGGATTGGAAAGAAGCATTTTGAAACTACTAATTTTTAGCCCAGACTTTACTTTAACTGGCTGACGATGTCAACTACATACTACTGGTTTTATTTTAAAAGAAAGCAGAAGGCCTCGAACCAAGAAGGTTGAATATGAATAGAGTTTCGGTGGTGTAAACTTAAAACGTTTGAAAGTGCTTATACATTTCTATGTCTCAATCATACGCAATCATCGTAAATGCAATGATGCCACTTGTCGTGCAGTAAATAATCACGCTGAAAATACCTCTTCATAAAAAACCATGGCTTCCATGGCATCATAAAAAACTGGAAGGATATTTCCTCAAACGTGACTTTATTGTTCCTAAAACTAAGAAGTGCATTTTGTTCATGTATTTGTTTTTGTTCTCTAGTCGCGCAATATACGCGTCACTGACCATACCGGGTACGATGTTCATGTCTTCGTGAATATTTTGGGTCGCCATGCTTCAATTTTCAATTACCAGAGGTTTCCTATATTTACTGAGAGGCTATTTTTTTAATTAATTATACTGTCCTGTAATGACAGCTTAGAGCTGTTCGTGCAGTATCGAAAATTCTTGCATAATGTTGTTCCTTCATTATCAAAGTTCGAATAGTTTTCCGTTTTTTTTTTTGATGGACTGAAACATCTGATTCAGGTCGAGACTCAGTAACGAATTTGAAATAAATTGAAGGCGATGCAAGATGCCGATAAAATGGATGCCTGTTGCTCCTGCCATGAATGTGGCAGGAGCAATCTACCAGTTAATAAATACATTATTAAATTATGGTCAATCAAGCCTGGTTAAATAAGCTCTCAACTAGGTACTTTACTGTCAACTGGACACGCTACTGTGACCAGACACGCTACTGTCACCAGACACGCTACTGTCACCAGACACGTTACTGTCACCAGACACGCTACTGTCACCAGACACGTTACTGTCAACTGGACACGCTACTGTCACCAGATACGTTACTATCAACCAGATACGTTGCTGGATCAACATTATGTAAATGATTTTGCGTGAATTATAATTGAAATGCAGTAATGGTATGAGAGACAGGCTTACTCAAGCGATGACTGATGAATTTTGTCGTTATATTTCCAGTTACTTGAAGCCTGCCGACTACAAGATGATGGACTTGACCGAGCACAAACCGCAGCACGTTGCCAGGGAATAGTAATTTCAGAGCGGAATTTCGATGCTCACTCGACATTAGTGACCTCCTAGCTGACATTTCTTTAATAGAAATCATCCCTTAAAATGGGCGAAGTTACCCCTGTGCCGCATCGTGTGCCAGATTCGTCACGTAACAAAGTTTCCCGTCAGTGCAACAACGAAAAAGTTTATTTTGTTATGACTGTTTCTCAAAGATTTGAGTGTTTCTTCTCATGCTGTAACTTCAGAGCAGTTTGTTGTATTTGCAGCCGTCGAAGCTCAGTTATTGGAAGAACTCATGAAGTGAAGGGCAGCAATATATATATATAGTTCCTGAAGTGAAGGATCCGAGTGAGAGCGTAAATGGGAGAGAAGGCGTTTATGTTCACATATTTTGCATAGAACAAATCAAGACTATGAATTTCTGCGTCGTTCTTTTGCTCTACCTTCATAAGGTCGTGATCATTAATTAATGAGGTGTCTCCGAGGAGGGAATAACGAGAATTTTTTTCCCAGGAGGACTTTGTTGGATTATTTTAGCTTTAGCTAGGCCTTCTAGACTTTTATCTTTCTAGGCCACTTTGCATCTTTCAGTTTCCAAACTTTCTTCGCTATTTCTTTATTGTAATTTTTTTTCTCTTCATTCTTGACTAGCGCTATCAATGCGCAGGGGGTCCTGTGTCGGAACACCGTGTGTACAGATTCCCCGTTTTTTGTAGTCCATACAAAATAGTCCCTTCTTTTCGCTTTCTTCGAATCACATTTCACACAGATAGTGAGCTTGAAACCATGACTATAACTAAATAATACGAGGGATTTTCTGATGATACCTTATTTGTACAGCTGGCGCTAAAGGATAAAAGCGCAAGTAATCCTATCTGTTCATTGACTTGTCCTACCCTCGTCCTCTTTGACATTTCACGTCCACTCGATCGAGCGATTGTGTGACTCGTGTCAGACGACTTGGGATTCCTGGCGCTATGTTCTGTTCTTTTGTTCATTCTAAAAAAAAGATACATCGGATACGTAGTAAAATTTTCTGATTCCAAGTAGGAGCCGGTCGTCTCACGGGCTTTTAAACCGAGGACATGGAATATTTAAAAGTCTTTCTGATGGTTACTGTGGAAAACCAAGGAACCCCTAATACATAACAAAGTATCCTAATTCAACCAAGTTTCTCAGACGTAACGGTGCTGATATGAGAAACTGACGCTTCGTGAGCAGCTGAAGACTCTACGAGGGTGATCAGGTACGTTAGAATTGGGTTTCGATGTCTGCTGAAATAAATACGGTACTTGGTGTGAAAAGAGTGCTAGATATATTTGTGAAGGTTCTCTTAGAGTTTAGTCGCGTCGCAGATTTTGTATGTAAAATTTCGTTGTTTAACCGACTTTGTACGACTTTCTGCAGCTTATGAGTGCCTGTTACATAAAAGAATGATTTAAGTTTCATTTTTTCTACTTCTTATAATATTATAAATTTCTGATAGACATTTTTGTTTTAAAATTTCAGATAAATTTTATGGTTTTACATTTGTACTTTTCCCGAAAGATTGTTTTGCAAAAAAGAATTAGCTAAAAAATGTTCCCTAAATTCCAGTAAAATATAAGCAATAGATAATCAGATTTGAAAAAATTTGGGCTCTTGCTTGTAACCTTCAACGTATGTAATTTTTCGACTTATAATTTTGCAGAAGATTCTTATAAAAAATTTTGGTACTCCGAGTTGGACGTACAAAATTTATAATTTTTTCATGCTGTATAACTCTTTAACATTTTATAGTTAGGAAATGCTTTTTTTAATAATAGCGTTTTGTAATCAAACCGTCCAGAAACTATAGACTACTAGATGGTCTTTCATAATCTTTGAAGCTAATTTTACTATATGTAAGTACTATAATTAAGCTTAAGTGCCATTTCCCCATCAACACCGAACTGGAAGCCTGCTTTAGGGTTGAATGTCATCCCACATTTAATATTTGGAGTTCGATAATACTGCCTTCAACCATTTTTAATCGTGATTGAATAAATGTCTTGATTGGGATTACAACTTGCGTTTCAAAACCCTGAAGGGTCAACAGGGACGGCCACCTGTAACTCGACGGCCTGTTGCAACTCCAGCGATGTATTTACTCGCAAGGGGCGGTCTGTACAGCCCTTTGTGTCCAATACACAGAGGCGGGTCTATGGGGGGCCAACGGAGCCTNCCCCCCCCCTTAGACGGTACATGGGGGGTCTATACTATATTTTGGCCCCCCGGAGACGTGGAGTTCCGACGGTGCGTTTTTTCAGGTTTATTTAGTCACAATGTTACAGCCATTTTTTGGGTTTCGTTGACTTTGATCGTGCGTGAACTGTGATGCTTTATTTCCATCATAGCGTGTCTGTTTTTCAATGTTTTTTTTTCAGTTAAAAGACTACCAACCGCTCCCCTCTTCCTTTTCCTCTTCCTCTTCTCGTCTCCTCGCTTCACAATTATTTTTGAAATTGGTCGGCTGCCTTCCAAAAAACTGGCGGCCGAATCCACCCTTGCGGACACAGTTGTGTGTCGCCCGTGATAAGAAATGCACTTCGGTTCTCCCGTTGACACGTGTGTGCGAAATGGAGTGTAGAACCAAATTTCATATTCAGATTAAATGAGCTCGAGCATTACCGTGTGAATTTTTGTTACTCAGTTCAATTACATGAAATTATTAAAAGAAATATTCTCCGTTCAGTATTGAAGCATTTCAGTTGAAGACACGCAAGTCTTGCCGGTGGTCCATTTGCCAAAATTTGTTCGTGATTTCAATTGATATTTACTTTACTGTGGCCAACTGCACAGACCGACCTTTTCATCGTACATCCTTCATTTAGGTGTCAGAGGATAGAATTTTTTCTGAGTAGCGAAAATCTATTTTGAACAGATCATGTCACAAAGAAAAATTGTGAAAAGTGAGTTTAAATTGTACAACCTGTTTCCCGCTCCTGTGCTTCTTCCCGGTAACTTAGGGTGAAGTTAGTGTAAAGTTGGGGTAAGGTAAGGGTTAAGTTAGGGCTACATTAGGGTTACGTTAATGTTACGTTGGAGTTACGTTAGATTAGGTTAGGTTGGTTAGGATAGGATTATATCGATGATTTGCCATAAAGGAATATCATTTGTGGGTTCCATGGCGTACTGGTTAGCGTGATAGCCTCGCAGCTGGGAAGTTAGGGTGCGACTCTCGGCTCAGGCACTGATTTTCACGTAACCACGGAGTGCTTCCCTTAGAGAAGGAAGCTTAAACCACCTGTTCCTCACATCCCTCACGAGTCAGTAGTTGTGAGGCATTGAAAACCCAACGATAAAACGCGTTGGAATTAATAAAGGTACTTTAGTCCCGATCGGTTAGGCCTGTGAAAATATGGCTTTGATTTCCGTAGACTTTATGTCATTACCTGGCATGTTTATGAAAATGCTTCGAGCTTCTTTTCGTCGACTTTTCGTGCGTCTTGAAGACTTCTGAAAATGTTTTTCGCAACTCGGCAAAAAATCCTTTCTAATGAAATTAACATGAAGGTTTTACCGAATTAAATCGATACTGAATTAAATTAAATATTGACTTTATTTTGTGAAATGCAATTATTGTGGTATTCGAGTCAAGAAATTACTTTGTATAACAAAACTATTTCGGTATTCGAATTAAGTAATGATTCTATGTATTATACGATGAATATACAAAGTGGCCTAGAATTGACTGTCCGCTTCAATTAGGATACCATATTTTAATAGAAAATCATATACTTGGGTATCCTATTTACTCCTCGACACTCGAAAATTTAAATGAAATACCGTAAGATTTTTCAAAATTTTAGAACGATTTAATTCTTGAAAATGAGTGTTTGAGAGATTCGAAACGTCGAAAATAAACTTCAGCGTACCCTTGAGAAATATTATCTTTCGTCTCAGCCCTACATTGAAGGCCTTGATAAGGAAAGTGAAACAAATTAACAGAAAAAGAGATGTTCCTGGTCTTCAATAACACACATAAATATAAAGCCCTTTATCATCTTAAACAGACTGTCTTATCAGTGTATATTTCTGAATGAATGGTTAAGAAGTAAGCGAGGAAATAAAGAGCGTGTCAAGTTACTGTAGAGAAGTAGGATTTCCTCGTAGTAAAGATATTTACGTTTACGACTTTAAATTTTTTTCATTAAGCGAAACTTGTTCAATTAATTACCTGAAGAGGTGTGCAATGATTTTGGTAGCAAAAGACATTGGAATTTGAAGACTAAACATCCTGGAAAGTTGAGTACTAAATCATCTTGAAAACTCGAGCGTGTGAGAAACTTGAAAACTTGAGCGTGTGAGAAACTTGAAAACTTGAGCATGTGAGAAACTT
>VOMN01072822.1:0-10562 GCA_014899125.1 Orchestia grillus | reverse complement strand
GAAATAAAGGTCATTTGACATTTCTATGTGATAAATTATCGAAAGAAAGCTACCGTATCCTAACCCAAACGTAACTGGGAGCAGCTAATATAGAAGACGCGTTGCACAATATAAGCTCATTTTTAACAATGTTCTCACCTCGTTGAATTTTCGAAAGTAAATTTCCGCTACTCAGAAAAAAATTACCCAATGATAGCAAAATAAAGGCTGTGCGGTGCATAGTACCACTGCCGCCTACGTCTTGCGCAGGGTGCCACTTTCAAGTAAATATACACCCAATATCCTTGTTCTCAGAGCATAGTTCGGGCAGTAATATTTTTGGGACTTTTGTTGAACAAGCTGGTCAGCTACTGAATATTTGCTGCCGGTTTAATTTCACCCATCATTCAGAAAATGTCTGTCACAAGTATTCAAAATTTTAGTTTCGCCACTACTACCACTAAATGGTTGCACTTCCCATCTTTTCCACTAAGCAATTGTCCCTTGCACAGTAGTAAGTCCTATGGGTATCATTTGAAAAACTTTTCTAGCATATTTCCCAGCCCGGTGCAAACCTATAACTTGCCTTTTATTAAAGACAAAGATTTGTTTCGTAGTTTTTTTTCCAGCTGGATTATTCTTGCCTGCTGTCGCGGAGAGAGCAGGTGCAGTACAGCCTGGTGACTACCAGTGGCGCTGAACGCAGCTTTAGTTACCCTATTCTTTTTCTTCACATTTATTACGAGGAAACCTGTAAAAAATTGTTTCAATTCTTTCCACATTCTACGAGGGTGTGACAAACTTTTTGACTGGGTGGTGTACAAGTGAACTAAGACGCTAATTCTGGAACGGTTTCTAAGTCTACCGGACATCACTGAGGAAATGCACGCGGATCACAAGACCCAGATGGTATTTGCCAAGAATACGGGCGAATGACAGCCTGAGGTCACACTAGAGAATGAAAAATAAAACACAGCTAAACTGTTATCATCATGAAATTAGACTGTATATAAAATACAAGCAAGATATCTTAGCATACTACAAACAAATTTAGAAAATAAATGAACACATACGTAGAATTAAATGGGGAGAAGATCACAAAATATGAGACTGACTCACGCTGGGAGAGAGAGACTAACACTTTCAGCGCCAAAAAGCGGTACTGAAACAAGGAGCAATCACGGTGTGAAGGCAATATATTAATAGAAACTAGTACTGACAAATACCCTCGTTATTGAACTCAGTGAATATTATTGTGAAAATAATTCACGAACATGAGAAATAAAGCTCATACGCAATTTTGCGTGACAAGATCATAAATAAATCGAACTGTTACATAAAAAAGGAGAAAATATTCCCAGTAATTCAGGGAGGAAATCGTTCATGAGAGCTAAATGGAGTACATATTAAAAGCCTCATAGCCCTTGGCTTATTAGATCTAAATAATGGTACAACCAGGAGTTTATGGAATAGAAAGCATGTCTTTCATTAACTCCAAGTTACTAGGTCAGACAGAATGAAGGACTGCTGACCCCTTACAAAGGACCAACATAATCGTAATCCCAAAACTTCGATGTACAGCGTGAGCATCTCTCGTGCGAAGCCGTGAGCAAAAGCAAATATATTCAAGAGAACATCAGTTACGAAAGTACAGAGGTTGCATGGCTCCATCACTGATGCAGCAAGCCAAAGAAGAAATGAGCACGACTAACAATGAATAGTAAAGTTATAACAGATTAGTTATAGCTCGTGCGTCTGACTCCGCGGTAATGCAGTAACGCTTTCTAGCTGGAAATCCTGTAGATGCACCAGCGGTGGAAAGGACCCTCACAAACACACCGATGGAACAAAATATAACCGCTGCCTGATGAAATAAAGTAAAAAGCTAGACTTGCCGTTAAATATATCGAAAAATGCGAGTAGTAAATGTACTTAGAATGAGCAATGTAGGCATAAAAGAGGCAAGTGAATAATAATAGGCATATAGATTGTAGTAAGCTTGAAAATGAGTGGGGTGATAATAAAAAGAGAGAGAATTGATATCTTATTCTTTTGAGCATAGGCAAAACAACGTTAATCAAAGACATTGTGCAAAGAAGGGAGTGGAAATACTGAACGGAGTGGATTAAATCAAGAATACTGTTGAGACTAAAACAAGATCCGAGTGAAAAGAAACGTATAAAAAATCAAGGTAACCAATGTCTACTTTTCTAGTAGGAGGCGGCAATGCGATGTGCATCATACTGAGAAAAGGAATGGTCACCACAAAGAGGATACACAAACTGGATGATACTACACAAGTGTTGTTATAGAAATAATAACACGGAGTAATACTGAAACAAGGAATGGTCATCATACAGAGGGGATACAAGGTAGATCATGCAAAACATGTATCAATGCTACAAGTTAAAGAGGTAATACTGTGAAAAAGAATGTGTTCGCAAAGGAAACTTAAAAACTGTAAAGGTGATTTAAGAACATAATCGAATGGTCGCACACGATCAGTCGAGCATTGATTACATTAATGACAAACGAGATCAGAATTAAAATTCATGAACGAATCGAACAATTAAAGTTTTAACTTTATCTTCTTCATTATTCTTCAATTCGGTAGCCCATCCTAAAAGAAATCGGGGAATTGACACGAAAACTGCCAACCATGACCAGACGAATATTCATTTTGCACTTGAATAATAAAATTAACATCACTTAATGCAAACTTACTCAACACACAGAAGATACAAGTCCTGAGCTCTTACCTCCAGTTTTTCAACATGAATCAAGAGAAAAATACATGGGTCGGAAGTAACGATGAAGGTCCCATGCTGACTTCACTGCCTCTACTTTGGCCAGACTAACGCAGCAGGAGGTGCCCCTCTACTGGACCAATGGGAGTGCCGCCGTCAATGGGCGGTAACTGCTCTTGTGTTTATGGCCGTGTCTCTACGTATCGTAAGAAGGAGGAGTGAAGGAAGGGGAAAATATAATTTTGAGATTGTTGTACTCGGGTATTTAGAAAAAAAGGTTAGAAGGAGGAAAAATACAATATCAAACTCATGGTTGGTTATCAACAAATTAAAAAAGAAGAATTAAGAAAGAAGGTGCGGAAAATATATTTCAAATATAATAGCTACCTTGGAGCAGTCTTCATGCGCACACGAGACCAAACGCATTAAATATTATAATGAGCTGCGTACATATTAAATACATCGTCATGTGCGGGCTGAGCCCCAACGCTCGTTAGCGAAATGAGAACACTACAGACACCATCACTGGAGCACGGGTCATTACAGCAAACACGGGCGCCACCGACCAAATTCCAAGTAACGGATCAAAATCCAAATCGAGATCAAATTTCAGAAAAATGGTCTTCAACAGATCACACACAATTTTATCATTCAAGGAGCTACAGCTCATGGCCAAGCCGATGGTCTTCTAGCGTGCATGTAAATAATAGCAGCGGAAGAAAGAAATCATTAGGGAAATTAGTGCCCCCCTCAAAGAGAAAATCCCACAGTTGCACTGGCATGGAATGAGATTTTTAGCACTTTGTTGCACCGCGGATCGTAAAGTCCGATTTCTACGTCTGACTCGGTGAAGCCACGGACTTTCGTGCGGTCAAGAATTTTGTAAATGAATGTGGGACAAGGAATTTGAATACTATGGGTAACGATTCGCTTGCATTATTCAACGGCTTTAAGCGGGAATTTTTCTTTCGTTTAACGATCAAACTTACTCATCATTTTTTAAACATCTTAAGAATAACAACAGTTTTATTTCACCTCAACCGAGCATGGATTTTCATTGAACAAGTCATCCAGATATTCACGTCACAGAAATGAGAAAGGAACCTACATGGAATACTTACAAGCATAATAACGGGTAGACAAAATGCCAGGTAGATGAAATGTCGGGTTGACAAAATAAGCTCCGTAACCAATAGCTTGAAGGAAAACTTCAGCGGCACAAAATATTATCTTTCCCTCACCACTATCTTTCCCTGTCCAGCTGCTGCCCCAAACATAGGGTGCCACAAAGAAATGTTGTTACAGTTGAATAATTCTTCAAATGTTAATTGATAACCGTAGGACTTACGATAAACGGTTTTGGGTCGAAGAACAGTAACGTATATAATAATTAGTACCTGGTTTTGCGTCCCTTAATACGATAGGAATTGCACGATACCTGAAAAACATTTCATGAAGAATCACAGGGCGGTAAAACTGTGCGACACGCCCCACAGCCCTGCTGACTCCCAGCTACACATCACTTACGCTTTAGGAATTTAACTTCTTAAGTATTCAACGCCAGGTTAAAAATGTTCTTTGAATAAATGTTTCTCGTGGACGAGATCTTGTTTCATCAGAAGCACACGCCCGGAAGAGCTCGAAAAATGCCATGAACACCTTGGGCTGGATATGTTTCGTGTTGTCATTAATGGAAATATGCATGGCGGATCCCTGCCTGTGCCTCGACGCTGGCAGACTCCACGCCAACATCAAGGCAGTGAGTGTCCTGTCGAATTAATACAAGCTTACTGAACTATAAATTACACACAGGATAACTTAAGACAGGCACTTGAGTGCGAAAAGCAAAGTTTCGAACGAACAACTCTAACTTCAGCTGAGTTACAGAGGTTTTCATTGCTGTTCACTGCAAATTCTGCTCTCTTTCAGATCAAGGTCTAGGACTTAAAAGGAAGGCCATTGCGAAAATTCGGCGCAAGTCGTACACGCGAAGCGTTATCTCGAGTAGAGCTGCTCGATGAGGTCTTCATACTTGAGGGCCACGGCGCTGCGCTTGAGCTTGAGGGTGTTGCTGAACTCTCCAGTGGGCACGGAGAAGTCGTGGGGCAGCACAGCCCACCGCTTGATCTGGTGCACCCTGGATGTTGCCTCGTTAGCGTTGTACCTGCGCACCACACAACAATGTCAAGCTCATCCCATAGAGGTATAAATGTGCTCTGAAGATGTAGTGTGCAAATACTGCAACGGAATTACTCGCGTTTGAACGAATGGAGGACGTTGCCCAGCGTTAAAACCATCTACAGTAAAGGAGGCTGCTATACATATGTTCATTACGCATGTAATTTAAGTGGCACCAGTTATACCAGTGAGTGTAAGAAGCGAAATGAATAATTCAATGTACCACAATGATGCATTTAACGAACACAAGAAAGTAGAGCCAAGTAGAATACTACTGAGCTTCTCCACGAACACAAATCTCTGATCACCGTCGACCCGCTGCCCCATATTAGCAATTCAAGCACCAATTGTTTAAAATATCAATAGCTCGAGTTGAACATATGAAGTGTCAACGTGTAGATGAAATAAATGAAGTACGAATCAAAGTCTACACTTTCTTTTTTTTTTTGTTACTGGGCAAGTGAACTTTGATTAACTAAATCTCCCTTCTATGGCCTCATGAATTCCTATTTAAAAACTTGTTTCTCAGCAAACCTAATGGACTTTTAATTTAACACGTCGCCTACGTATGGAAGCTTCTAGTTAGGTTTCCATAAAGGACGTCGAATTTGAATTCAGCGACTCTCTCGTGTTTTGAAGTTAGCCAAGCTTTCATTTCAGCTCTTTCTGTATTCGGATTAAAGGCATCTGGTTATTTCGACAAGTCAAGTTATGAGGGTTCACTTTTAACGCCAATAAAATAAAACTCATAGGCAAACTATTACCCAACAGTGGTTGATTGGAACACTCGTGCCCAATACGTAGGGAGCGTGTTGAAGAGAAGACTCTGGTCTAAGAAATCACTCAAAAGTTTATATCAAGGTCAGATGAACCCATAGATATGTAATGACATAATTGCAAAAGGCGCATGAGCGCCAACTTAATAAGCTACTGGTTGTAATTAACAAGTCCTTATTTAATGATAGACTAGGATTCCTCACTGATCAATAGCTCGCTGAATAGCAGTAGCAACAACCCCGTTAGGTTGATCAGAAAGTTCTTGTCTGAGTTCGGTGACAGAAGTGGCAACACTGCCAAGTTTCTTGAGCCACTGTCGAGCAGGTGCAGCCAGGTCATCTAAAGGCATCATCGTGTCAGGGTCCACGGAACAGCTAATGGTCAGCAGCATTGATAAGTATCTGAAACACAACGACGTTCAACATACAAAATAAGTATCTGAAACACAACGACGTTCAAGTTAAAAATAAGTATCTGAAACACAACGACGTTCAAGATAAAAAATAAGTATCTGAAACACAACGACGTTCAAGATAAAAAATAAGTATCTGAAACACAACGACGTTCAAAATAAGTTGAAAAAAGTGGAGGTCTATCGAACCAGCTAAAACATTTTTATTTAGTAGGAGAAAATGGAGTTACTATGACACCACGTCGTCTCGGTCTCAACGCAGGAGTTCAGGTATTACATCAGTAGAGGATGCACATCAAACACCTTGGGAAATGACGTCGAGAATTAGCTTCTTAGTGCAAAAGGTAGCTTGCAGAGTAAGTTTAGCTCCATGAGAGGACAGTACGTACAGGAAAATAAATCTTCCTTCAGAAGAGTTAAACTACTGGTAAAATCTTCTCTTACTAAATGTGCCGCTGGCTCTCCAGAGGTTTCTGTGAAAACTTACTCATCCATTATGCAAGCTGTTGTAAATTTTTAAAATTCCATCACAATTTCTAAGCTTTTGTTTTCGATGCTTGATGGTAATGATATCCGTGGCATTTCTGTTCAAACAATTAATGTAATTTCCCCCTTCTATCCTTTTCCCCAAGCATTTCTGACAGACAAATCAGGAAAGCAATGCTTCGTCACGAAGGAACACGAAAAATTGACAACAAGCACACGTACTTCTTGCCATCTCCAACGACCATCGCGTTGGCGACCGCAGGGAGTCGCTTCTTAACGGCTGCCTCGATTGCCAGAGGCGCGATGTTCTCGCCGCCCGCTGTGATGATGATCTCCTTGGCACGCCCGCTCACGTACACGTACCCGTCCTCGTCCACACGGCCCAGGTCACCCGTCAACATCCAACCGTCGTCTAAAATCTGCCCGAAACGCACGAAAATAATTTTTACGCTGAAAGTAAGAGAACGAAAATAATTTTTACGCTGAAAGTAAGAGAACGAAAATAATTTTTATGCTGAAAGTAAGAGAACAAAAATAATTTTTATGCTGAAAGTAAGAGAACGAAAATAATTTTTATACTGAAAGTAAGAAGAAACTGTGAAGCTCATATTAAGAATGTTGAGGTATAATTATATAAAAGTGTTTCTGTTTGCATGTGATAAATGAAACCCTTTTCGCAAGTTATTAATAATTTGATGAAGAGGTCTGGGTCATGAAGAGCAACATCCTCATTCTAGACCGTACTGAACTTCACGCCTAGACTCTATGCCCTGGACATGCAAGGTATGGCACACGTCATTTGATGTCAGCACACTTTGACTACCCACTAAATCAACTAAATAAAGATGCAGTCTACCATAAATGAAAGAAGGATGTTTTATTTTTTAGTCGAATATACTAGCCTTCAAATCCAGTATATTCGGTTTAAACAGGAGTATTTTCTGTCAACATTTTCCTTGTCTATTTACATGACATGTAATATTATTTTCCGGAATTTTTGGACTACGAATATTGCATGCGTGTACATAGTTTCCCTAGTAAAACAACAATGAAATGAAAGAGAATGTTTCACCCGTAGTTTTATATGATTACTTCCAATTATTTGGGACATTATATGCAAGAGATATGTTGAAAAGTACGGCAAAAAATAAATCAACTCTTACGTCCATTTTCTCCAATCTTAAGAATCTCAAGAGAATTAAATAAGAATAACAAAGGAAATCAATTTCCATGTATCTGATGCTGGTTCTTGAAGATGGCATCTATACTCAGGATTTCCATCATGTGCTATTTATCTAGTGGAATAACTGAACCAAATGGGACACTAACAGTCTCGTCAGTCTTGTCCTGGCTGCTGAGGTAGCCCATGAAGACGTGTCTTCCCCTGAAGCAGAGCTCTCCTTCAGCGCCTCCCGCACCCACATCCGTAGGGCGCACGGCCACTTGAGCTCCGGGCATCATCTGCAAAAACCATGGCCATCAGTTTATTGTTTTTAATTCGTTAGATTGAAGGTAAAGTTGCATTTTTTGTAGGAGGCTCGCACCCGGGTGTGAACAGCACGTTCCAGGGCGAATATTCAAGTACACACTCGCTGAATAATTCAGCTGAACCTGCAGCTGCATTTCCCAAGAATGCTCTCAAGTAATGACAGGCCTCTAGAAAGTATAATGGAAAAACTTTACGTTTGTATTATAGTACTCAATTGGCAAAGCACTGCACTGTAACTTTGTTTCTATAGCAAAATTTTGAAAACTTCTACTCATGTTTTAATAAATTTTCAATTAAGAATAATTTTGAGGTCTTCCACTAATGATTTGATGAATCAAGTTACGAAAGGAATTGAGCTATAAACGAGAACAATAAAAACTGCTTGCAAGATACAAAGAAAGACTGGAAAGAACAAGTTCTAACTGGCCACATTTCTGCACACTGCGAAAGCTGTGCACGTGAAGAATAAAGCAAATATTCCACTTCAATGGGAGTCAGATGAAGGGCAAAAAGAATAACCTAGAATAACGAAACATGAATGACCCAAGTTGCCCGTTCTTGGGTGCGTCTATCCAAGTTCCGAGCCGTCAGAGACGACAGCGCACGGGCCCCCCACCAGAAGGGAAAGGTAGGCCAAGGCGAGTCAGGGTACAGGTAGTATTGCAGTTGACGATCGCATCAATGAACAATAGGGCTATCTGAATAGAGCCAGCTTGGTCGTTCTCAAAGTGAGATTCCTAATATTTGAGTTAGATCTCTTTAGGTATGTGCTTCAGTTTTTAGGATATGATGCGATGTTCCCCATAAAACCAGAATTATCTCACTCATTTTAGTACTTTGAAGTGAGCGTCTGCTACTACCACCCGAGTTCTGTGACCACCATCCTTACCACCTGTGCTTTGTGACCACCATCACTACCACCTGTGCTTTGTGACCACCATCCCTACCACCTGTGCTTTGTGACCACCATCACTACCACCTGTGCTTTGTGACCTCCATCCCTACCACCTGTGTGACCACCATCACTACCACCTGTGTGACCACCATCACCACCACCTGTGTGACCACCATCACCACCACCTGTGTGACTACCATCCCTACCACCTGTGACCACCATCACTACCCCCTGTGTGACCACCATCACTACCGTGCAGTGGCGGTGGAGGCCTCGGACTCACTGTGCCCACGCTGCCGCCGCGGTACCTGTCCAGCAGCAGGGTGCTGACCGTGCCGATGCTGCAGGTCTCCGACATGGCGTAGACGTTGCCGAATGGCAGGTCCAGGGAGAGGAAGAAGTCCACGAGCTCAGGGCTCAGGGGGGCAGACCCTGAAACGACATAGATCACTTTTTGGTGAGGAATTGCGAGGTAAAATGTTGAAACGACTGGGTGTTACTTTACTACCTAATGCATGATGACGAGACGTTGTCAATGTCAACGCCATGTTGTATCAGTAGTATTAGCCTAACCCATTCCTAAAGACGGAACTCTTTATGCGTAGATCTTTCAACCATCGGATCGATTCAGCTGCGCGTCCATATTAAGCCTCCGTGATGCTTTTTCTGGCTTGTGTAAGCGGCGCCTACGACACATGCACTACGTTATAACAGATACACGCACTCGGTGTGAGACGCCAACAACAATGGAGACTATGCCCTGGATTCAGGCACGTACCGTGCCACCTCCTCAGTGTAGGCAGGCCTGTCTTAAAAGAAATGTACTAGTGGCTACATTGTTCTGCTGTAAAAAAATATGAAAATAGTTCAATAGTAGGATGGTTGGATGGATTATGAAGTTAAAAAAAACGAACTGTTATTGATACACTGACAAATGTCGTGATGGTGCCTACCCAGCCTGCAGTATACATACTGTAAATCAACCACTTCAAAATTTTCAGAATCGATCAGGTTTTTTGCCGCTTGGAATGGGTTAACGATGCAGTAGTGGAGGGAGGAGGAGGTAACAGTGTAGTGGGGGGAGAAAATTAGTGTGCAGGGTACTCAAAATATCTTTATGTAGTTATACCGACTAGAAAGACAGACAACGTGAAATGATATTTTTATTCAATGTATGCACACACTTTTCTTGGTCACACTATATGTACAGGGAGAGAGATGACCCCCAAATAAGTCTACCAAACTCAACCACCGCACATACTTTACCACTTGGATAATCAGCCTTGTTTTCTTACAGCTCAAGGAAATTGCACGTCTGTGAAATGAAGAACAAAACCCACTCTCTTGCGCATGCAAGTGGTATGGTGGATACGGCGGTGAAATTCAGTCGAAACTTTAGCAGGTGCCCCTGGACAGAGGCGGCAGTTAGGACCCACCACAGGTGAGGTGGCGGGCGTTGTTGAGGCCGAGGGCAGCCTTCACTTTGTTGAAGACCAGCGCCTTGGCTAGGCTGTATCTCAGCTGCTCCTGCGGGCTCAGGGTCCTGAAACGAACACACGAAATGAACAGTGTGGTAGGGTAAATTAGATTATGAGTTAG
>VOMN01072819.1:0-10060 GCA_014899125.1 Orchestia grillus | reverse complement strand
TTGTGAGGCGACAACCAGGATTTGTCTCCAATTGACTCATCTTGGCCTGCTTCCCCATCGTGGCGACTCTTGCTGGTCATCTTTATCACAATATCCACCTACTTTATGATTCTAGTTTTCATCTCCTCCCTATTTCCACAATGCCTTCAATTTTAACTTTTATAAATTTCCTTCTTAGAATTTTTGTTTTTCGTCAATTTCCCCCTGAGTTACAACTTCTATTTTTTCGTCAATTTTCCCTTGAGTTACAACTTCCATTTTTTTGTCAATTTCCCCCTGAGTTACAATTTCCATTTTTTCGTCAATTTCCCCCTGAGTTACAATTTCCATTTTTCCGTCAATTTTCCCCGTAGCTACAACTCCCACATCCCGTCCATTCCTCCCACTGACAATTTCCACCTCCCATCAAATGACCTTTTACTCACAATCTCTATTTCCCCCTAATTACTTCCCTCATTTCCCTTCCCTCCCTCGGGCACAGACTACGAGGGGACCGCGCTCTCCCCCACAAGGGCGGCTTCACAGCGCATCATGGCTGCAAGAGTTGCTGGACTTTTAAATTTATTCGAACCCTGGCAAGTAGCAGAACTTCGGCGGCATTTCGTGTGTGTCGTACGTAATCGTGTGTACGTTGAGGAGGCTGTACGGCAGGTGTGTACGGGTCAATCTTAAGGAGTCTCCTTATTGCTAGACTCGACTTACTATCTTTGTAATAGTATCACCCTTACACTCCACTGCTGTACACTGCATTGTGTACATACCATATGTACTTCCGTATTTCGTGCCGTACTTAAAAGGGGTTCATGTGTGCATTTGACATGCGAACTTTCGTACTACACAAGTGTCCTACTTACCATGTGTACATGTGCGCAACTCTCATGACTAGTTGTGCGTTATCTTCTGTGATACTCGTACATGTAGGTGTACGTGTGTACAACTGCCACACGTCTTATCGCACTGAGTACCCTCCATTTTACAGCACATATGTAGTCGCACATGAGCGTAGCGACCTTATGTACTGCCATATCAATTCTCCAGTAGCATTTCCGTTCCTCTAAGATGCTTTCAACTCTAACCATGCTTGAAGTAATCTGACCTGAGTAATTTATTATCTGGAATAATCTTTAGCTTCTGAGGATATAGAAAATTCCTCACGAGAACCCCAGCGAATAAGGAAATGACATCTCACAATTTTACGCGTAATCTGAAACTCAGGAGGTCTTCGTTCCAGCCTACGTTGTGTAGATAGGTCGCCCTCAGCGTGTCCGTGGGAAGCCCCAACCGCATCGCAGAGAGCAAGTGCATTGGCCGCAGCCAAGGCAATGCAAGGACACCTGAGCTCCTGATTGGTCGTCTGTCAGTAACCCTCGTTGAGAGTACCTAGATGTGCGATTCCAGGCCCCTGATTGGTGCTTTTGCGGGTCGCGCGACCGCCGCACTCCTGTGTTGTCCCTTCCGGTGTAACCGGGCGATGTTTACGATGTTTATGGACGATGTTGCTGCGTATGCGGAGGATGCGTACGCTGCACACAGACTGTACACACACACACAGTCGGTGCAGGAAGGAGGTGTACAGTGGTGTTGACAGTCGTGGACCAAACCATGAACAGCATGGTTGCAGGTACCATGGATAATGAACCGCGTCAGTGTGTTTCTATTCCTGCAATAAATGAGCTGTAGGCAGTCCACGAAAAGTTTCGTGCTATGTGAGAATTTCAATAGCAAAGAATGTATATGATGTAAAACTCCGAAATAATTATAAACTATGAACGTTGAAAGAGATTTAGGGAACTATTCTCTCTATATAATTATTGCGCATTGGTTTTAAAACCTATAATGCCCTCTATTTTACTGTTAAACTTTTCGGCTGGTAAGGCTTTCAAAACAGACATTGATCACAATATAGAATTCCATACCCTCACCTTAATAAATCGGGAATGATTTCACATATAATAAATATTTTCATATAATAAATATTTAACATGTAATAATTATTTTTCAAAGTATTATGTCCCAGATGCTTTATAATGTATATTGCAATGAATAAATCGATGAGAATTAACCTAACAATTAAAGATACGGGTGTAGCTTCCAATTCATATGGCTGTGGTGTTCTACAGCTGTGTGAATTAATTATCTACCAGATCGTATAAATTAACTTAGTTTAGGGGCTGTTCCAATTGTGAAAACATAGTTTTCTTTCGGTATCCATAGAAAACAGTAATTTGATGAGAAGGAATATATATGTTTACAAGGGAAAAAACAAATAATTGCAACGCTTAATGAGTTAAACCCTCTTTATGTATGATGTTAGAACATAATCACTAAAAGCACCCTAGCGGTCTTTAGATATAACGAAGAAAAAAATACCGACGTTGGCATTCGAAGACAGATGTGTCCCAGTTTTACGTAGAACTAAATTTCGTACGAAGAACCGCGCTAACTTGTTGCAGGTGCGTTGGAGGCTGCACTTGCTCTCCCATACCATCACTTTACTCGCTCACCTTACCATTATCTTTTTAAGAAACGGTTACACACGTTTCCAGGTGCGGCAAGACTGGAGAAGATGCTACCAATTTCATCTACTCAGACGAATTTTTGGTGAATAAGTCACGATCATAGATTGATCATTAAAATTTTACATTTCGACTCCCAATTAGTATTCGCAACATAATAAATAGAACTAAATCGTACGCGTACTAAATAGTGAACACGACGTAATTCTCAACGGAAACCGCAGTCTGTAATTCTGCAAGTTTACGTGTTCGAAAAATGAAGAAAAGCTCACGGAAACGTGAATTTTTGCTCATGAGAGATGAAACAATTTAGAAAAACGCAAATTTTTGTTCGTGTGCAGGAGCGACGTACGTTTTGTACCTGTAATGGAAAACGTGTCCTTTCCTCCTGTGATAAAGTCTCCAATTTCGTATCTAGTTTACGCATTTTTGTTACTTGGACTGTAGCTGTCGTGTGGAGGTCCTCACTCACCAGGGCAGGGGGTGCCTCCGTCGCATAAAATGTGCCAGAACTCTCTTTTTTCTGCTATGACAATTATAAAAACGGTGCAGCACGACGATGGTCAGTTTGATCCCAATGTTAAGGAAAGGGACATTTTTTTGTCTGCTGAAAAATGTTTTGATGGTGCTTACCTTGAAGGGGAGGTATGCCGTGTGCCTGACAATATGTTTCAAGCAATAAGTGTAAAATGGACTAGTAAAAGAGCTGTCAGTTCAAGCAAACACCTTTTGACGAGTTGTTAAGGCCCTATCGTGCGTGCCGCTACCATGGAAGATGCAAATGGAGCTTGTTGTAAAATATTATGAGACAGCGTCTCAATGTATCCATTTATTTCAGTCAGCCTTGTGCATTTCAATTTGAAAATGATCCTTCAGATTGAAAATTCGGATCTATGATATATTTCCACTGGAGGGTAATGTTTTTCCTTCTCATCACCCAATGTACGTCCAAAGTCTCTAGCTGTTTACATTGCATTCGTTTCACGTTCTCTCTGGTAGTCGATCAACTTAGCACAGCACACGCTACGTTTACGACCCTCGCTGTTCCAGGGCTGGCGTCACGAACCAATGAGCCAGCCGGCCAGACTAGGCCTTTCCCTCAGTGTGTTCCTGAGGTTCGTGAGGTGAGGTGCGGGTCTCGCTGCGGTCCTATCGATCATACGCGGTAACTGCATTGTCCAGCTACTTAAGCCGTCCCTCGCACGGGTCAGCCATGGGGAAAAAGGAGTCCATGATGAAGGGCGTATCTCTTGGCCTGCTAGTACTGGTGGTGGCGACCACAACCGCCGCACCAAAGCAAAAAACCAGCGAAGATTTCGAGTTCGTGGAGGTGAGGAAGACCCTCGCGAGGGTGATGGTGACGACGGTGGTGTGGGTTATGGTGGTGACTTGGCTTCGATTTTGGTGTGGTCGGGTTGACCTTCCGTGATCTGCGAGTTGGATTATTGCTGGAATTACCGCAGCGCTGCTCAGCAATATCAACAGCCCTCTGTTGCTTGCCCTCATAGCTGTTTCTGGTTATTCATCCATGATCAATATCATTGTAATTAAAAATAACGTCCCCCTGCAGATGGCCTTTCCAATTATTTGATATTACCAGACGCTAGATCATTTTTATTACCTCAGGTTATAGTATGCGTCTACTTCATTGTTTCATTATCACCTTTTACCTTTCGTTACCGCTCATTGATTAATATTGTTAATTCTTACGTCATTATTCCCGTCCCACTGCACCCTAATGTTTCCATTCATTCGTTTATTTTTCATATCCCGCGCGCTGAGTCAGTTACAAGGCCCTACCTCCGTGCTGTTAAAGTTTTAAATAATTACCCCATCATGCCGTGTCTTGTAGAAAGTCAAGGGTCATATTTTTATAAATGTTTACTAATTTATTTTGGACATTAAATCAACATTTCTTTACAGTGATAGTCCTCCACCCACAACAGTTCCCCCCTCAGACATCTCTTTATTCTCTCTACGATCGCATAGTGTTCTGCACAATCAGTTTGTACATATACATGCACAGTATAAGTATGCATTCATATACGTATGTATTTACACCCAGCATGTACAATACGCATGTATAACATAACACTGAAGGAAGAAATTCCTAATATTCCTGGTAATATTCCTCCCATTACATATTCTTAAAGCGTGGCACTCACGTGTGGCCCGGGGTGGGCTGCCCGAACTGCTTCCAAGGTGTACAACGCACGTGCAACATCGACAGTACACTACGTGCTTCGTTACGCGTACTTGCAGTAAGCACATGGAGCGTGCACGATCATTGTACAGGAGGACTCCTCTGGACGTGTACAGCAGCCTCAGCACACGTACGCTCTGCTGGTACACATGTACTCTCTGTACACCTAACCTCTGTTTGTATACATATACTCTCTGTAAACGTGTCCTCAGCTTGTACACATACACTCTGCACACGTACCCTCTGTTTTACACATGTAAATTCTGCACGCGTTTCCCCTGTGTGTACACTTATACACTCAGCAAACTTACCTTTTGTTTGCCCACTCAGTACACTTACCCTCTGTTTGTACACTCAGCGCACTTACCCTCTGTTTGTACACTCAGCACACGTACCCTCTGTTTGTACACTCAACACATGTACCTTCTGTTTGTACACTCAGCACACGTACCCTCTGTTTGCACACTCAGCACACGTACCCTCTATTTACACACAGCTCTCCACGATGATACCTACAGTTAGTCTTGTACGTTTACTCACTGTACTTCTCAAACAATTCTTCATAAGGCTGAGGTGTCCATCACAATGTCCTCTACCACAAAGAGTCTATGCAAATGCAGCAGGGTAAAGTCATTCGTAATTCTACAGCTCGTCACACACGAGCTTTCCCCCACAAGTCTGAGTCGTCACTGAGGCCAAAAATGTTCCCCCTCTGAGGCCGCGATCTCATTTTAGATGACGCCTCAACTCGCGATGCCGGTGCCCCGCTGCAGTCATCCAAATGATCTGCCAATTAGCGCCGAGATTTATGGCAGCTGCGCTCCCATTGGCTGGCGCTGGAAGTAGGCCTGTGGCTTTGGCGCGCTGCGTTGCCAACGATGTTTGGTTTGGTTCTTGAATTGCATTTCTGTCTTGGGTGTGTTGTGTGTTTTGCATTGGAGCTTTCGGTGTGTTGTGTGTTTTGCATTCGTTGGTGCTTTCGGTGTGTTGAGTGTTGTGTGTTTTGCATTCATTGGTGCTTTCGGTGTGTTGTGTGTTTCGAGCTGTGGGCTTGTGTTTCGTGCATCGAGAATGCGTGTTTTGACGTGATGGCCTTACAGCCGAAAGGACCAAGGTTCGAGCCTCGGCTCAGGTGGGGCTTTTCACGCGACTACGGAGTACTTCCCTTGGAAAAGGATGCTTGAACCACACATTCCTCACAACCCTCACCACGCCAGTAGTTGTAAAGCATTAAAAACCCAACGTTGAAACGTGTTGGAGTTAATAAAGTTTTTTTGGGGGGGGATGGGTATTCGTATGTTGTGGTATTGTTTGAGTGATGTACGTATGTTTGTAACGTTAATGCTACTAGTATTTAACATAAGTGAATTTATTTAAGGAATAAAAAGAATGATTCATTTAAAAATACGAATAAAAAATCAAAATAAACTTCAGTTTTGCGTTTTTTGTCGTGTCAATTGCGAATAGAAAATTAATTAAAATCATTTTTCCTAATTATTTATTTAAAGATCAAATAAATGGTGTACAACTGAAATCTAGAAGGGAATGATAACACAACATTTTGGCGAAAATATGGAAGCTCACACACACACATATCATACCTTCATACTGGAATTCTGTTTAGACTCTGGTCCGGGCCACAATGGTGTGCTACCGCTTCGCCGTTGCGATGTTTACAGCGCCGTTGCTCTGATGTCGACGAGCTTCTGAGGTAAGGCTGTTCACAGGCACACAAATAGTCTCCAGTCCCCTGAGGTTAGGCAGTGCTTATCCTGTTTAAAACAGTCTAGCATTTACATCTTTCTACCATGGCTAGCTATGGCAATTACACATGATTGTGATAATTTTATGATAAGGTTAAAGGAAAGGAAAAGTTCAGCATTTTTCGATAAATGTGTCGATGATGTCTGCCCTGAGATGCAGGTGCGGCATGTGCCCTGCAGACTGATGATCGGCAGGCAGGGGAAGTTTGTCAAGTGAAGTCTGCGGAAATTCCTCCAATACTGCCGTGAATGCCTCCAAGGGTCCTTGAGATGCTCTCAGGTCGTTGGGCTGGCGGTTGAAGAATCTGGGTCCCATTACTGGCAAGGACTGTTCAGGCCTTGTTCGGATGCTGAGGGCCACCCTAATACGGGCGCGGGCACGACACACAACTTTCCAAGCCCAGTGTGTTGTTTTGTTAGATACGTGAGTACTCTGGTTTCCCTTGAGAACGCATAAATCTTTCGCCTTTTTAGACACGTGAGGTTTTTATTCCGGGAATTTGGCACCGCTTTGCAATTTTTTTCTAGGTGTAGATCCTAAGGTAACCATTCTTTCGTCGCTGGAGAGAATATAGGCGAACACAGTTAAGTTTTTCCAGTAGCTGACCCTCGCGAATCTTTGCGGTAAAACTCCGCTGCCGACTTCCCAGCTTCACGCTGCCCTCACTGGTGCCTGCATGGACCAGTTGACAACAGCACTCGGCCGAGGGCCAGCATCTCGAACAGCGCAAAGACTGGACTCGTGTCTCGAGCCCTCGCGGCTTTCTTGATACAACCAATTGGGGAGCTGACACCTGCTGCCTGTTTAAGTCAGTAATTTTGGGCGCTGGCACCTGCTGACTGTCCAGTCAGTAATTTTGGGTGCTGGCACCTGCTGACTGTCCAGTCAGTAATTTTGGGTGCTGGCGCCTGCTGACTGTCCAATCAATAATTTTGGGTGCTGGCGCCTGCTGACTGTCAAGTCAGTAATTTTGAAATCGCGCATTGTCCTCAACGACAGCACCCAGATCTCTAAGGAAACTTTTTTGTCATGCCTTCTTCCGTTTTGTATGAGAACATGTCGTCTGGGAACCTTCCGCTTCTCATCAACTCGAGCTCTTACCTTCGTTGAATTCCATGTTGTGAGACTGTGCCCAAAAGTAGATTTTTTCAAAGCCTTTATGCAAATCAACGCAGGTTTCAACGCGGGTGACATCCATGAATAGTCTCATGTCGTCAGCAAATAAAGATGCTTTGGAATCCAGCAAGGGAGTATCTGTAGCCTGAATAAAACACGAGAAACAGTAATGGTGCCAACACGTCCTTACGGCCTCTACTGATACTACATATAACTATTAGTAGGACACGTGAAAATTCCACGGGAATTTAGGTAAACAAACTTTAGATAAACCAGCCCATGAGAAGTGGTCCTCTCAAGTGTTGGGCAGTTCAGGGCAGAGATAGTCCGGTCTTGGAAGTAATTTTCTTCTTGATGATGCGAGTAGTCTGAACTCTATTAGGGAAACTGAAAATGTGCCGCGAAGACTGACTTTTCATCGTTAAACATGCAACCCGTATACAGGATACTTCGCTCGAGACCTAAAATTTCACTTGGAAAGTGGCGAAGCGTGACGGAACGGTAGGTATATATATAGATTAATATAAAGATGCGACCTGTTTGCGGTAACGACCTCACCAAAATCCTGTTTAAGGTTTGTTAGGAAGCCGTAGACCCACATCAAAAGCTCTTCTCCGATACATTGTTGTCACAAATTCTTTAGTAAAACTTCCTAATCCATTTTGTGAACCGCTTTTGCAACCCTTAGGTACACAGCGCTTCATTTTCATGCTCCAGTGCTCTGGTTCTTATCTTTACGTGTTGTACGACTCGCGAGAGACATGACTCTCTTTTCTATTCCGATGCTGGTGCTCGTTGAAGAGAGAAGTGTTATCAAAGTCCCGCATCATGTTCCTTACGGTTACTTTCTCGAGAAATTCGCTCCGGTGAGCGGTTACGGCTGTGGGCCTATAGTTCGCCCGGACATTTTCCTCCCACCTCAGAGTGTTGGAGTACAGACGACCATTTTGAGCAGATATTACTGTTCTGGTCTCCCGCTGGGCTGTTCAGTACCGCAGCAGGATGGTGGGCATCCCATCGGGCCATGGGCAGGTGGTAGAGAGGGCACTCTGTGCATGAGGCTGTGCACAGCACTCTGTGCATGAAGCTGTGCACTGCACAGCACTCTGTGCATGAAGCTGTGCCCTAGGCTGTGCGCACCTCCCCCAGTAGAGTGACGAGATCTCCCCCTACGGTGTCATAACAACACACTGTTCCTCTAAAGCTTCACAATGTTCCTTTTGGTTCGCTGTGAACACTTCATGCCACTCTGACGGGGTTGAACATCGGCTCGGGCGTTGCGGTGTTCCTCGTGAACACGCAGAAGTGTTCAGAGCTCACGGGAACNCAAAAACAATCAAAGCATAAACAACGAAAGCATCAACAACAACAATAAAAGCATAAATCAAGAGGTTTTAAATGCGTACGAATGGCAGAAATAGAAAGCGGGAGATCAGCGATAGATGCTGCATGCGAACAAAGTATCTTTAGAATGTTGACTTCGAATTTTGTGGTCATTCGTACAATGGAGAGCTGTTCTGTGCCTTGCAGGAACACTAGCGTTGTGGGAACACTAGCGTTGCAGGAACACTTGCGTTGCAGGAACACTAGCGTTGCAGGAACACTAGCCAGGAACACTAGCCAGGAACACTAGCGTTGGAGACGTACGTGCCTGCGTTGGCCAGGAAGGCATTCCCCTCTAAAGCTTGCATGTTTGCCCCGCAAATCCCACTTTGGTGAGGAGTGACAGCCCCACCACGTCTTCCGCAGTCCCCCCTTCCCCATTTCTCACTCTATTCCCCTCTACTTCCCTCCCATTCGTTTCCTAATTTTTAATACACCGATTCTTCTTTACTGATCTCGTTTGATGCGTTCTATTCTCTTCACATATGTCTTTTTCATGCTTTGTTGTTACCTTCCTCGTGCTTGCTCCCGCACTCCCATCTACGTCCCCACCCTCTTCCCCTTCGCCATCTCCGCTATCCTTTAAAGTTATCCTTCTTCCATCATCATATTCCACTCACCCCTTCTTAACCCTTGTTCATTCGGCCCCCTCTACCCCCTGTTCTCAATGTCACCCACTGCCCTTCCTCCCACCTGTAACCCCCCTTCCCACCCCCTCCAACCTCCCTGTGAAAGGGGGGGATGTCTGCTGCTGGCACTTGAAATTGTCTGTGCAGAAAGCCGTAGAGTTGTGGCAGAACTATGTTTTGCTCCGAGACAACTAATTCGCCTTCATTGGTAGTAGGCTTTAATATTTTCAGTTTGGAAGTTAAGTTCGATGTATATATGCATATATATGTGTATGAATGCATGGGTGTGTGTGCGTATGTATGTATGTATACATGGATATGTGTGTGTCTGTATGTATGTATATATGCATGGATGTGTGTATGTATATATGCATGGATGTATTTATGTATGTATGTATGTATGCATGTATGTATGTGTGTATGTATGCATGTATGTATGTATGTATGTA